>JAZHYW010047532.1:0-18389 GCA_037355805.1 Ixodes ricinus | reverse complement strand
TGTATGTTTGCTAGACAGCGTGTTTCCTAAACAAATGCAGCTGGCTAAAGTAACTGTTCTATACAAGAAAGGTAATAGAAACGACTTGGGTAATCACCGACCTCCTTCAATACTCTCTTCGTTTTCTACATACTTCTACGATTAACAGAATTTGCTGATAACTATAACATTTTAAGTCCATCGCAATTTGGGTTTCGCAAAGCAACGATCTACAGAGCTCGCACTTCTTGCGCAACAAGAACATATTCTTAAACAACTTTGAAAAAAAGAGAACTCACGCTTGGTTTATTCATTGACTTTACCATAGCATTCGACTACCTAGGTCATAATTTAATTATTAAAAGAATTTAGACATGTATGGATTTCGTGGGCAAGTCTACCAACTTCGACAATATCTATCCTCCCGTAGGCAGTATGTTAATACAAACGATCGCTTATTTGAAATCAAACCGATTGAGTCACGCGTTCCTCAAGAAAGTATTCTCGGGCCTTTATTTTTTTGTTTCAGCATTTATATAAATGACACATTAAATACAAGTCACTCAATATACTTTTTTATTTCATGCTGATGACGCAAGCATATTTTTGAACGGTGATAGAGCCTCGGACCTTATAGATGATGCGAATGAAACACTGGAAAAGCTTGATATTTGTGGTAAACATAATGCTTTAAGAATAAACGCGAATAAAACGAAGGCGGTTTTGTTACGACCAAATAAATAGGCGTGTCAATATTACTAAAGACATTTTTTTAAATTGTTCTCAAATTGAAAGGATTTCCAGGTTTAAAATCTTAGGCGTCGTTTTTCAAGAAAACCTATCATGGGATGACCATATTAATTATATTATATGTAAATTATGTAGTATAATCGGTATTGTATATCGTCATAGCTTACCTTACCACTCAGAACGAAGTTAAATTTGTATAAATCCTTATTCTATTCACAGTTAAATTATGGTCATCTCATATGGGGAGCCACCACCTATACCACCAACCTCTAGAAAATATCTATGTTGCAAAAACGCATACTAAGAAGTATATGTAATGTTGGCATTGAATATCCGATTAGTGATCTTTTTGGTCACCTTGGTGTGATATAAATGTTTGATTTATACAAATATCGTTTATGTGCAAAATATATTATAGAAAAAAAAGTTACTCCAGCGTCACCTCGAAAACCCAGCGAATCTAAAACAAAAGGTATATACATATCCAAAGCGAACTAAAACCCCGGGAAAAACACTTTTCAAGAACTAATTACGGCAATCAAACTATGGCATATACTTTACCAACTACACTTAATCAGCTGACTAGGCAAGATACAGATATCAGCAGTAACATCGGTGACCATTCTACGGGAATATTTTATTTCAAACCTTATTATCAACAATGAGCGCTGATTGTGTTGAGCTCAGTTAGAATGCACTGTATGCCTGAGGGGTGTGTGCCTGTTGATTCAATGGGTTATTGCTTTGTAAAACGCTGTTTCTTTTGTGTGATGATTTTAATTCATGTTATGAATTTGTAACATTTCATTGTATAATTCCTTTTGTGCGTGCTTTGCGACTGCTTGTTTGGGGTGGCTAGGGGCCAGTCAAGCTGTTTTTACAGTTTTTTCCCTAGTCACCTTTCAACTTTTTGTTGGAAAAACAAAAACATTATTATTATTATTTTTATTATTATTAATATTAAGTATCTTGTCCACGACAAGTAAACAAAAAGTAAAATTTGGTCGGTAAAGTTGCATCGACGCATTAATCTCAGTCACGCGTCAAGAAAGCCCAGGCTATGTATACGTGACCGAAAACAAGAACAATCGCAAGCTAACGTGGCCGAGATGTCATCGACGTACAAGAACGCGCGCTAATCAAAGCGAGCTAATTCGAGGAAATAAAAAGGCGCTCATCTGTTGCTACGCTAGTCCCAATCCGTAGCAAACCAAGCAGTCATCTATTTGCGTAACATGTCGCTGAAAAAGGTATTACACAATTATGCCAGCAGTAACATGCCTTTGTGTTTCCGGCAATTATTGCTGCACGAGAGCATGCCGTCATGAAAAAAAAAAATATGTATACACATATCCTGCCATATCTAAAGGTACTGTGATTTGTTGGTTCCTTTGCGCAAAACGCGCTTTTTTTTTGTGGTTGTTTTTGTTTGCATTTAATAGATGGATAAGTACGGCTAACCCCCCCCCCTTTCCCCAAACGAAAACGCAGTGCTTTAAACAAAGACGACTATCGTTTAACTAATTTTTTAAACACTGAAGAAAAAGCAAAAAATAAAAAGCCTCAACTTTTTATTGCTGTTTCTAAATATATATATTAAAAAAAAAAATCCCACAAGCGGGGATTCCTTTCGAATAGCCTTCACAAAGTTTCGAATTAATCCACATAAAAAAAGCTGACACCGAAGCCGATTATCTGCATGCCGAGAGGATTACCCCCAACCAACTGCAACCTTTACATTTATAACACAGGCCGTAAAAACCCGAGTACTTGCTGACGAAAAATAACTAAAAGAAAGAACCGACAAAATTCCGCAAAGTATTTTTTTTTTTCCTGCGGGATGTCCGCCTCTGCACGCATTAGAGGATCTGAGCGACCAGAGATAGCGTGTGCCCCGTCAGGCGTGCCTGTTTTCCTCCCCGAAATGGCTGCAAACAGCGGCAAAACACGGAGATCTCCCGACGCCAATGTTGCTGCTGCCTATTGTCAAACTATAGCACAGCTGCAGGAAGCCTGAACCGGCAAGGAAATAACCTACGCAAACTCTTAAAAAAAAAACATCAGAGATCCAAAACACTTCTCCGAGGTCTCTACACTGCAAGCAGCGCGTTATATACAGCACGAGCTAACGGCAGGAACAAATATTTACGGCTCTGGGAAATCACGAATGTAGGGGAAGAGCTGAAAAGCAGTGCATGACCGGTGACATTTTTTTTTTTAAACCACCAGATTGGCAGCATTCCGGAACATTAGTTGGACTTTCGGGTCCCCAATGTCGACAGAATATCGGCTCATCTATAGTAAAACAATACAAAACGACGGCAAGTTTTTTGTATAGTCTGTTGCAACATAAGGTTCGTAGAAGCAGCTCCGTCTCCACAACCGGCTTGTGGCCTTCCGTCGTGCTCTGACTGCGCGGGCTCATCGAGACGCCGAAGTGCCATCGAAGGCAGAACGCTCGCGCTGGAGGCAGACCTTCAACTATACATCTCATGTTACACAGGACTATAGATATTTCGTTTTTTATTTCCGTATTATTTTCTTTTCAGGTTCGTTTGTATTTTGTGGAGTACTTTATGCGGAACGCAAATTCGTCTGCTTATTGCATTGGGGTTGCAATGATGTCAGAATACCGAGCCCTTATTGGCTGATTGAAAAAAAAAAAAAATAGGGGTAGACCTTGAGGCATTTAGCACCAATGATAGCCAATCAGAACTGGGCGTCGTTCTCACGTCACCGCACCCCTGTGGAAAAAGCAGACGACTTGTTTTCCGAATAGACAAGTCTCACGGCGTGCAACTGTAATGCTTAGCACGTAAAAAAAAGAAAAAAAAGAACGTCGTTGTTTATTAAACTAAATATGCATCTTGAAAGCCTAAAATTGGAGCCATTTGAGGTTTGTTTACTATGTTTTTTTATTTACAAACCTGATGGTATGGGAGAGTGTGGATCAATAAGATGGCAACCGTATAAAATTGGTATTTGTTCCTGGAACTAGTTCATCAAGAAATCGAAAGCGAATGTGACGAATAAGTTCATGAATCAGCTATTTCCTTTCTCAGGACGGAAGCTGTTTTACTGAAAATTTTATAAGGTTCGAGCTTCACTGACCCAATTATATATTCTCCGATTCAAATCTGTGTCACACGAAAGGGTAACTTATGTCAGCTCGCGCACTTTGAACGATGCATTTCGAAGCTGCCCAACAGGAGATCGCGTCAACATTGTTATTCTTTTAAAGGTTGACTGAAACTAAATATTTTCAAGATAGCCGCTCCGTTTCGTAATGTTTTGGCTCTCTGGGAAATCGCCATTTCTTGTGAAAGACTAGCGACTCTGATAACTTGCGAGCTATTCTGGGCGAAAATGTTTTCGTTAAATGTCCGTTTGATAAAAGAAAATGTGATAGGTATGACTCATACGAGAATTCGCAATGCTTTGACAGAACGCTCAGCAGATACGCACACGGTACTTTAAATCACAGGAAAAACGCACATCCTGCGAAACTCCTTTCAACTGATCTAAACGTAGCATATGTAGCGCCGACATTCACGCAGGCGGCGACAACGTTTAACATTTCGTGCAACACAACAGACAGGTGTCACAGAACTGAACGAAGCTCCTCTGCGGCTCGCCACCTGGTTGTCTTGACGACCACATTCCTCGCGAGTGCAAGTTGCTACATGTATCGGAACGAAGGGAGACGAAACGTGGGCGACATGAAATGTCATGTCTACACATCTTCCCGGTCGTACGCTGCATCGACGTTATTTTGAGACGCAAGGGTTAGGCTTCGTTAATCCCAAAACTTTCGCTTCCTACACTCTAATATTGGACCATGTCTACTGGCCCGCGAACGACTAAGCAGAACTAGTCGCTTTAATCTACGGAGCAAGCTTAGCGCAAGAGGAGGCTGAAACTGTAAGTAGACCTAAGCAAAACTAGTCCAGTTTGACACTAAACATGACGTTTCATGTGCTCACGTTATCCTCACTGTCACAACTGAGACTGCATGTTTAGGGTCTAAACTTGCTGCAAGTCTGTAATTTGCCCAGCTCTTTCGGTAGATTTGCAGCGATTGGCTTTTCCACAAGATTTGTGAACGTAAACGCCCAGATTCTTAGAGTGCAATACTCAGGCGCAAATGCAGCCAATTGTTTTTTTAGATTCACGACGTGTTTTTACATGTCGTGAACGTTGCTCTTGCATGTTTATTTTTTTTTTTTAAAGGCGGATTCTTTTTTTGTTTTATCAGTACGATTACGAGCAAAGACACAACAACGCAGATTCCCCTAATTAGCGTCGACCAAGATCGATCCTTAGAACGGGGTATACAAATTGACAAAAAAAAATCAAAAATAAAAAGATCGGCCATTGAACTGATGAAAAACACTTCTTTCGGCGGAGAAACCCTGTCCAGTAGACAAAACAAACAAAAAACAAGAAGACAAATCGAATGAAATTTCCGAAGAAGCCTATACACGTACACACGGAGGCAATGAAGAATAAAAAAAAAAATAAATGTAAAGGGAAGGCAGCACCAACCTGTGGATACGGTACGACCGACCAACTCGGCGGCGCGTATTTTTCTCTCCCCGGCCGTGGCGACGTCGGCGCTGCGCCGATACGTGTTCGGAATTCCCGAGCGGTCAGCACAGGCGAAGAAGGTGCGTCGAGAGAGCGGCGAGCGCACGATAAAAAAGAAGGGTGGTTATCCGTTCCGAAGCCGCACAGACCGAGAGCTATGCCGTCTGAGCGGCAGACAGCACACTGCTGTGCCGGCGCGGAGCTCCACAGCGCCGCCCGCCCGCTGCGGCGACGTGGGCGGACGCGGTCACGTGGTGTTCCCTCTCCCTACGCCTCCTCTCTCACGTAATATCCTCTCGTCCCCTCAGCTGGCGGGTGCCGACAGCTCTTTAGAGAAACTATTTCCCCCGCTTGTGCTTTTCCCGCAGAGCACGTGGTGGCGGGCACGATATATACATGGGCTGGCCACGCTAGTTCTTGTATTGGAATTCAATTGTATTGCGAATTACTGTGCTACGTACTCTTTAAAAGTAATTGAATTACATTGTTTCTATGTACTGAAATTAAGTAATTTCCTTTTAGCGTTTATTTGCTTTTTTTCTTCTGAAAAGTAACTAAATTATATAAATTCCTTTCCTATATATTCTTGATACGTAACTAAATTTTTTAACAAATCAATTTTCTAGAAATATCTGAATGGTAATCCAGTTTACATTATAGGTTGCTTTCCTTGGTATCGAAAGTAACTCGTTTACATTAAAGTTAAATTCTGGTAATTTTAATGTAAATGAGTTACTTCAGGTTCTTTAGCGTCTATCGAAAGGAAACTAAATTACACACAAATATAACTTTCCTATGTATTACTGAAAGAAACTAATTTACATTAAAAATTATTTCCTCGTAAATTTTAATAAGCGATAAAATTGCAAGTTAATTTCCTAAGTATTTGCGAGAAAGAACTAAATTACATTGCAAACTACATTTTTAGTTATTATTGAGAAGTAACAACTTTGCATTACAAATCATTTTCTTATGTATACTTCACACTTGAAAAGTAACTACTTTACACACTTTTGGCATTCTTGAAAAACAACTGAATTACGTTAAAGGTTAGTTTCTTTACTCATAAAAAGTAACCGAATTCACTAACAAGTCACTTTGGTGTGTTTTCTTGAGAAATGTCTAATTTACATTAACAAATTGCTTTACTAGGCTATCTTTAAAAGCAACTAAATGACATTGCATATTACTTTCGTAGGTATTTGTGAGATGCAACTTAAGTTTAAGTACAATACAGACTACACTCTTAAAAAAAGCCCGTGCGTCTACTTCATCGAACAACGCTCGGAGAGCCAATCACCGCAACCCGCGGAGGCAGATCAGCGGATGACGATGCCGAAACATGCTTAGACCAAAAAACGCAGAGTTGTGACATTAAGCAATACAAAAAGTCACGCTTGCATTGCTTAATGTCACATTCAGACTGGGTTTTTTGGTCTAAGCACTGTTTCGGCATCGTCATTCGCTGAGCTGCCTCCGCGGGTTGCGGTGATTGGCTCTCCCAGTGTTTTGCGGGAAAGTATACTCACGGGCTTTTTTTCGTAGAGTGTACTGTCCTGCTTTCTACAAAGTACGTCCAGCAATTGCGAAGCCTTTTCTCGCCAAGCAACGGGGAACTTTCTTCGCTAAATTTAGCGGAAATGAGTTCTGCACGCTGTATCTAACCAAACGCATAGACCCTGCACAAGGAAACAAAAACACACTCAGGAATTTTGCTGAAAAACTTCGCCAATAATGGCTGCCGTCATAAACAGTTCCGAACCTAAAAATAGGGCACTCGCCATATGATACTGAAGATGACGTAATAACGCGCAACGTCAGGCTGCGGTGTCACCTCGTCGTTTTTCGCTGAAACCGCTTTTTCCGGCATCGTCATTCGTTGAGAATTTGCAGGGAGTGGCACAATCCGAATGGGAGGAAAAGTTCACCAACGAGCATATTTAAGGGTGCAAGAAACGAAGCTTTCGGGAAAAAAAACACATATAATAGAAATGGTCACGGTCCATTAGCGAGTGTTATACTGATTATGGTCACTGACAGGGTAATAAACATGGGACGTGGCTTCATTATTATTATTATTTATTATCACTTAAGGGCCACGGGGGGCATTGCATAAGGGAGCGTGATGAAGTTGTCGCGAACGGAATTTGTAAACCCACCTTTATTCTTATCGGAGCGAAAAAAGGTTGAGACGGTGCCTTCTGTCATTCTGCTCCTTTTTCTCTCCCTCTGGACTCTTCTTGATATCCACCCACTCTCAGCTGGTTTAAGAAATATATAGTAATTACTATACAACTTTGCAAGTTGTATCGTAATGTTAATTTTCCACTCCAAGAACAATAGAGGTGGGTTTTAAAATCAGTCCATAAAACTCCCACTAAATTCTAGCTAGTATGTTCTTTGCGCGTAAAATAAGGTGAATACAAGGACATATGCGCCACCCTTTCATTACTTCTCATTCAACATTAACCTTTATAGTTGTTCTAAATACCATGATTGCATTGTTAGATGCAATAAATACGAAATTTGAGTTTAAATACGCTTAAGAAAAAAGAACGTACAAAAAGAAACATCATTTTTCTTTTTACGTTTTTCTATTTTTCAGTTTAAAGATACTGATAGATTAAAAATCTGAGGGCGTGGCTTCCCATGTTCTTACTCGCTAATTCGTTGATCGGCATTTATGTGGGCTGGAGTTCTCATTGGCTGCGAAGGGATAAGAAGAGGTTCAATACTCGCCATGCCTACGTATCTAAAACTGTCAGCGACCGTAGTATGGATATCTGTAACCATAGTTAGTATCTTCATACTTGGTCGGAGAGCATAAAAAATGTCATCGTGTCACTCTGTTTTTTTTTTTTTATAATGGAGAGCAGCGTATTTGTTAGAAACATATAGTCAAACATTGCGAGACTGGCACCAGGACAAAGAAGAGATATGCGTAGGAAAAGTACTGACTAGCAAAATGGAATCTTATTGGAACAGAAAACACGAAATTGACGCTGTTGCTCGCGCAGGCACTGGCACGACGTGAAGGCTTTATACACTTTTTTTCTTTCTTCACCTCATATACTAACTCATATTCCATTCCGAGTAACCAGACACCTTGTTTGTTTTGATGTTCGCTCGCCAGTGTAATACCTCACCTCTCTCACGGAATCAGTCATTATATAATACCTTCGCTCCACCCCACCTTGACATATCTGCATCGATTCCTAGTGTACCGTCACGATTTGAATGATATTATTCTAGTCCCTTAGCATTATGTATGCCTGTGTTAGATGTTTTATCTTTTTAGTAAGTGTGTTTAGAGCCTATGTATTTGCTTGCTGATTTCGTTTTTGTATTGGTGCACCAATGAGAAGACCAATGTGGTTGTTTTTGGTCACCCAAAAATAAAGATTATTTTTATTATTATTATAAGAAAATCATCTCGCTCTCCGTAAGCGTCAGGATGGTTAACTTACGCACGTGGAGTCTTTTTTTTTCGTTATATGGTAGGTTTTTTGTATCTCCCGCGACAATTGGTCCTTGTGTTGGAGCAAAACTGCAGTGTCGACAAAAAGTGGTTCTCACCTGCAATCCCGGCGATGCATCGCTAAGTGTAAGCACGCGGTTCATTTACACTCCTACCAACTCGCCTAAATGTCCATTCTAACATGTTAGAAACTGTTTAACACCAAACAGGTCGCTACTGGCTGCGACATGCCTGCTGTGTGCAACGACGTGAGAAGCCATCTTGCAAGTCATGTGCCTTTTTATCTTTACGAGTTTCTCGTTTCATAGTTTTCTTCGCTTTTTTTTTTTGGCGAGTTTTATTAAAAGACGTCAATTAAAACAAAATATACGAATAATTCGCTAATTTTAGCCTGCTGTATCTTGAATTATTTTAATGTTGATCTCGACTCCTCTCTATGTCATCCTTGCTTGTTTCTTTTTCTCTTCTTTTTTTTAAATTTGTTGTTTCCGTGCCGTTGATTTTTGTCGCTATTTGCCGGGTGTGCGATTAGGTGATTTCTGCGTAGTTCATCCTTCCCAAGGCGGGTTGCAGGAGCAGAAACTTCTGCGAGGGGTGGATTTAAAGAAAAAAAAAAGCTTTTGAACTAACGTGTTGTTTATTTTTGTAATTTATGTTTGAGTGTTGTTTGTTCTGCCAAACATCTTTGTCGAAAATAATTTCAATTTTCGTGCAACATTGCCACTGGACTAGTTCCAGAAGCAGCAGGCTTTTTACAGACCCACATTTGTAGTCATTGAAATGAAATAGGTGTAATAATAATAATAATTATATTAATTATTACTATTATTATTATTATTATTAGGAAGCTCGAAAAAGAACTCAAGTGTATGGACTTGGACACTAGCTAGCTGCCTTCTCACAATGTGTGTGTCGAGTGTGAGGTGCTAATTGTGTGCTAGTTTGACCTTTGTATTCTTTAGAATCTTGTGTCAATTTTACTCTAACTTTGTACCTAGACAGACACATATGTCTTTTTATTATTAGAATGTCATCGCACAAGCTTTCATTGGCTTTGATGTGCCCGTATTCACCTGCCACTTCTCTAGTCTGGATGGGTAGTTAATTACAATAATAAGTCTTCTCTTTAGAGCGCAGCTCTTAGGCGCCCGTTTCCGGCTTGAGCGCCGTCGCCGTCAGCGTAACCGCGCGGTGCATGATGGGTAAATTTACACGCTAAATTTAGTAGAAAGTTTTCCCCGCTTAATCTGGCGGAAAACTTTCCCTAAATCAGCTAAATTTCCCTAAATCTGACGTAAAAAGTTTCCGCTAAATTTCGCGGAGTTCTATAAATTAGCGGAAACAATTCCCCGCTATGTTTAGTGGGGAATGTTTTCCGCTAAATTTAGCGGGGAAGCAGGAGAGAAGGAGGGACATAGCTCCCTCTCCGTACATCTCCCACCTCCTCCTCAAGAGCTGCGCTCTAATTCGGCGTTACAGGGAGTTGTGAACGGCTTTCATTTTTATTTATTAGCTATTCTTTATTATTATTAAAAAATACATGTCGCCTCTAAGAATGGTGACAATTCTACTATTTCGCAGAAAACGAACAAGCTGGTTTCCTTGTCAGAAAGCGCTGCACCGAAGAAAAGAAAAAAACGACAAATATATATATTAAAAAAACAACCTTTACACAGAACATGACAGTTGCGGCGCTGTGTACCAGACAAAATTCACTTTTTTTTTCCGCAAGCCATAAACGACGGCCATTCTTCCTCGCATCGCCACATTTTGCAAGGCAATCAGTCGTTCTTGCGTAAAAAAAAAAAGTACATTACACGTTTTATAAATTAGCTACCATAAAAGAATGGCGAGCGCGTCTTATCATATTTCCGACACCGAGCAGTCGAACAAAGACGAAACAGCAAATGACAAATCGAACGCCATCTTTTCAACAAGTCGTCGTCCAACGCGCGCAGGAGGAATTCATCGACGAATATACACGAACACAAAAACGGAACGGGGCTACAGCAGTTTCACACAATCGAAGCAATAAAGACCCCCCCCCCCCTCCCCTTTCCAAACTACAACAGAACCAGTCAAATAAAACAAAACAAAAAAGTCCACACAAGAGTGACAAGGACATGCAGGCGTACGAGGTAACGTCGTCTGGTGTTCGGGTACCGTGCGAAAAAAAAAAAGACAAAATACAAAATGGCTGTTCCGCAAGACACCGGCAAGATCGCTTAACACCGACGCTGAACAGACCGAATCCCCGAGAGTCGTTATCGCAATGGTCTTCCCTGAAGTTCCCCGCATCGAGAATAAACGACGTAAGGTTACATAACGACCATCAGCCACAGCCACGCAGCAAAGAACAAAGCAGCGCTCAAGACACCCTCTAGACACAGAGCAAGTGACCCGCTGCAGACGTCCATGATGTAAGACCGACGCCATTTCAAGGGGTCCCTCTATTGTATTCACTCTAGGGACTTCTATAAGGCACTATGCAGATTTTCTGGCGCATGTGTATGCGTGTGATGTGACCTTCGCAGACAATGACGTGCCGAGAGGATGCTATGTCCGTGGCTGAGGTGCCTCCGGAAGCTTCAGGAAGCGCCGAGTTCGCGGTATGCTCCAAAGTGTCGCATTGTATGCTGGAAAACGCTTACGAATGGAACACCATATAGCTTTGGGACTTCTGCTCTGGATTTGGCTTGTCGTCTGGCTTGAAGCCGATTGTGAAGGGTTGGCTTTAATGTCCTGTCCCACCACGAGGAGTCTGGAGTGCATTCCGGCATCGAGGTCAGCCCTCCTCGAATACTTGCGAGCGTGATCTCAACTGGTTACCTGTCCTTGGACGAGTGGGTAACATGCCGTCACGTTATAGCACCAACGCGGACGCAGACAACGAAAGAAGCTTTCGTGAGGGAATGTTTATAGATTTGCATGCCATCTTGCATGGCGCTCTATTTTAGATTATTATAAGAAAAGCCCTCACCCCAATGTAGTAAAACCAAACATTTGTTTAGGAAATTACGACATACTTTTTGTAGACAAGGCACACGTAAGAAAAGGACTACTATTTCGTATATTTGCAACTTTCAGCAATGGTAGTTCCGCGGCGTGAGAATCGCGCTCCCTTGCTCCTGGATGATAAGCATCACAATGAAGATGCACGCTTACATCTTTTTGACGTGGAAGTACGAAGTAGGATCATTATATCGCTCGTAGTTAACAAAACTAGAATTACTTACGCGTCACAGATCCTACCTCCTCTTGCTTTTCTAATGCAATCATCCAGATGACAGCCATTTTGATAGGCACCAGTGCGCCCCCTTTAGGTCGTGAAAGTAGCGAATATCATTAAGAATCTGAAGATGCAGCGGGACACAACAATATATTTTACTTTTGCCCATTTAACGACGCCATTAAGTGACATTCTGAGGGTCACCTCAAAACATCAGCCAGATTTAACATCTTGGAACAGCGAGGCTAGACACAGACGAGGAGAGAGAGACTGGACGGCACGAATGCTGTCGTCCAGTCTCTCTTTTTGTCCGTGCATAGCAGCCGATGCTACGAGGTAATGGCACCCATCAAGCAGCATCAAAAGCGCAAGTCACTATTCCTTCTTTGTTTATGATTGGTTCTGCGATAATGGAACACGCACAGAAAGACGATGGTGCGCTTCTGAAGCCGTCTGATTGGTCCTATCACCTCGTAGCGTCGACTGCGTTTGGACTTAAGATGAAACTGCACTCTAAGAAATGCCTGCGCGCCTACTTACCCGCAAGACACTCAAAGAGCCAATCCGTGCGATCTACGAAATCAGCTCAGCGAATGATGAGGCGGAACATCCGTTTAGACCTATAATTAAGTCTGCGCTGTGGCATTACGCAATGCAGGCATGGCGCTTTGCGTTGCGTAATGCCACAGCGCAGACTTCGTTTTGAGGTCTAAACTAATGTTCAGCCTCATCATTCACCGAGCTAATTTCGTTGATGGCAGATATTGGCTCTTTGAATGTTTTGGGGGTAAGTAGACGCCCAGGCATTTCAGAGGTAAGTAAAGTCGCACTTTTTCAAGATGTACACTTGCCAAAACGCTCAATTATTCGTTCCGTTAAGATTTAGCAAACCGTTCGATTCGGCTGGACACTCGTATCAATATATGCGGTACACATTCGTTCCAGCTGTATGTGGTTCATTTTTAAATGATTTATGAGCTTCAAGAAACGTACATTTAATCATTTAAGCGGTATCAAAACGAGAAGTGCTCGCTCCGATCAACGAGAAACGCTCGTCCGTGCACGCCGCAATTTTAAACACATTCCGAGAGCCACGACAAAACACCAGCAAAGATCTTCCGATTAGGATGGGCGCTCAAAATTTAATGGGTATCAAGATATACAGCAGCGCTCGTGCTATGCGCCGGATGGAGTTCAGTTGAAGCACGCTGCGGAGGAAGCCTGCACGCTCCAGCGATTGGCGGCTTGAAGCCGCATTCTGCATACTCAATGGGACGGTCACCGGTTCGCCAAATCGCCCAACATAGCCAAGCACAACGCCCTCACGTTGGAGAGATCAACTCTCGCAGCGCGCCGGATATCTCAGAGATCGTAACCGGGCGCACGCGGCGGAATACCACAAGGGACCATAGGCACGCAGAGCGCCATCAAGACACGCTGCCCGGAGTAAGAACGTTAACCCGGTCGTTACAAAAGTTCCACAATAAAAAAGAAAAAAGAGAAGAAGATGGCCTCTTCCCCTGATGCCGCACTTCTGCATTCCTGCAGACGGACCTCCGCGAGGCAGAGGCGACACGTCCGCTCTGATCCGTGAAGGCAGACCAAGTCGCCCAGAACCGTGACCAGGCGAACCGGGGATGGTGGACAGAGAGATGAAGAGCAAAGACACTGGTCGTCGCACATCGACAAGACGGGAGAGGCTGCAGCAATCGTCTGTATATGTAAAGGTGCTCAATAACCCCTGAAGGAGGCAACAACCCAGGTAGCACGCCATAAGAAGCGTCTAACTTCAACTTGGCACAAGCTTGGCAATCCTGAGGGCCTAACTTGCGCCTAATACGCTCTTGCTCCAAGACGTATAGTCAGTGCCAGAGTGATTTTCTTTGGCGTTTGTATTGCTTTTCTCTGTCTCGCCAGATAATTGCTGCCAGACTTGAGCCAAATATGACACGTATGAGCCGAAGAACCAGCAGGAAGCCTTAACCTGACACTTGTTGGGCGATCATAGGCTCAAAGGTGCGAGATGACAGCCAAATTGACAGGAGCCCAACATTGCCACTTGTTTTGGCGAATTAGGGTCGAGATACCCAGACACGTAGCAATTTGGGCCAGTTGGTTCATGATCACCTAAACAAGCTCCAAAAAACACAAGGGCGAGGAAGTAAAAAACAACAACAAAAACACAAGGACGAGGAAGCGCTTTTGTCTGTCTACTTCCTCGTTCTTGTGTTTTTTTTGTTTTTTTTTGCGCGTGTTTAGGTGATTGCGATACCCAGACTCTGGTTACAGAAGGTCCAGTTTGGCTCTACCTTGGCTTCTTCGGGCTTTTTAAGGCCCTACATTTCCAGACAAAGAACAAATGTTGGTCCAAAGAATTGCGCTACCTGGATAGAACTTCGGAAAATGAGTTATTGGAGTCCCCCTGCCATATATATTTGCCTAAAGTCTTACATAAGAGAGCAATTGCCCTCAAAGGTACCATGAAGTGTGCATCATGCTACTTTTGATGTCGGTGGCTATCTTTAGTCCTTAAAAGTACAATCAAAAGTACCATGAAGTATGGCTTCATAACACCATTGATTGCAAAAAAATTGCAGAATGACTCGAATAAAAGGATCAATAAGATTGCCAGTAAGACCTGTGAAGATAGGACTAGGATAGCTCTTTCACCTACAAAAACAATGTCCCAGGAAAGTATAAAAAATACGAAACAAAAAATTTTCTACTTTGGAAGAAAAGTATATTTTATAAATGACGCTTCACCAGGGAGTGCATTTCTTAGGGACAAAAAAAACTTCAAAATAATAATGCTAAAAACAAATTATGCTGGGGACATGTGCAGACCAGAATGTACAAGAATAAACAAAACGCTCTTCGGCCGTTTTGAAGTTGAAGGTGTGAGATATCCAACTAGCTACAAAAAAATGAAAACCGGTGTAGTATACTGTAACTTGTGGGGGTGGGGGCAGTTTAGACATGACCAAGACAGGCCAAGAAAGAAGTCAAAACCCTCGCTAAGATAGAGGCTAATCATGTAGAGTATCAAGAAAGCATACAACCATAGAAACGAGCAGCAGGTAGAGCTAGGTGAACCAAAAGGCCAAACTAAACCAGGTGCTCTTAAGGGCTAGCTCGTAAATTTTTCCGGTTGTCCAATCCTTTTAGGTAGCCGATCTCAAATTCCCATCACGTCGAGATAAGGCTCGGCCACCCGAACCAGGCCGGCCAGTGTACACAAGCGGGTCTTTGACATGCGGCCGTGTGGGAGTCTCGAACGACAAGCCACGCGACTTGGTCTCCAAGCTTTGAAAAAAAAAGTGCCCCAGCATAAATAAGAGATTGGGCTGTGTCGCTCAACCCGTAACAAGTTTGCCGACCCGACCGACCCGGCTCCATGGAAAGACCGGAGTGGGACGACGAGCATTTGCGACGCCTGGGACATGTTGGCTCTGACTTGCCGAGTATTCTGCGGAAACGCTCTGGCACGGTCATTTTGTATAGACCAACGCGCTGTCTACAAACCACCCCGCGTTTCCTCACATCAGAGTGGGGACACAGCGTGCGCGGAGAAACCAGATGATGTGTGGATATTCGCCGTGCCTACGGGAGCTCCACCGCGTCGGTGACTTTGAGCCGCGTCTATATTGCTCACGGACAAGCAGAACAGATCCCAAACTTATTTTTATTTTTTAAGGTGAAACTAAAAATACGAATCTTCGCTGACTGAATGTCCTTGTGATTAGTCAAGCCCCAGTTCGAGTTCCTTTTGTGCTAAATCCAGAGAACACCGAGACAAAGAAACTGCAGAGACGCTGACAGCACCGGACGCACGACCGACACTCTCGCCCTTCAAATGCTTTGGCGGATTAACACTAATCCATAATGATCTCCTCGTTCACGTTTGACAGCAACCTAGACACAGTATCAAAAGCCCGTAGCTGCCTGGAGGCCGAACAACCTCGATCACAAACGCATTGTTTATAAACAATACGCTCAGGTCATGATACCCCTTGTCAGAAACTAATTCGCTATACTCCGTTTTACCTTGCGATGGACCGCAGCAAACGCAAAGAGCCAACCGGAGCCAATCCACAGCTCGGAAGAGGCCACGGGCACTTAGGAACGGGCGGAGCGACGCGGGAAGAGCCAAGTAACGTGACGCACTCAGAGCTGTGAATTGGCGCTCGTAGCTCGTACAGTTCTCTCCGGTCCAGCGTATAAGGCACAGCGGTGTAGAGACGTACGCTCAATTCTTGCTTTACGAACGAAAAGCTTTACCTCGGAAAGTACATATAAAACATATATTTTAGTTTACACGATTGTATAATAAAATGTCCTTTGCTTGAGTTTACTTTAAGGACAACCCGCTCCATTAAAACTCGAAAGTGTTCTAGCAGCATGTTAAAAGATTATGTACTTCAGGCACTGAAAGTAAATTGCAGTGTACTCGGAACAGATCTCAAGTAACCCCTGCCACCCTTTTCAGTAAAAGTGTACAATTAGTATCCATTCAGTGTAATGCTTTTACCGAGAAACCTGCTTTTTCCCAGTGTCAACCATCTGCTCATGCTCCATTTCACAGCCTTGAAGTCGGCAACATGAGTTGGCAACATGAGTATAACCATGACGTCATGAACACGACTTAATTCGTAGCCATGACTTCAGCAAGATGTGTTGGTTCTTAGTCGTGACGTCAGCAGTATGATTCGGTACATGGCCGTGACGTCAGCAACGTGAGTCGGTACATACCCACGACATCATCAACATGGGCTGGTGTGTAGCCATGACGTCAATATGAGTTGGTTAATAGCCATGAAAATCAACAGCACGAGTTGGTTTATATCCGTGACGTCAGCAACACGATTTGGTAGTAGCCGTGACGTTACCAACATGAGCTGATTGGCAGCCGTGACGTCAGCAATGGAGTCGGTTTATACCCGTTTCGTCAGCAACACGAGTTGGTTCCTAGGCGCAACGTCAGCAACACGCGTTGGTTCATAGGCGCGACATCAGTAACATGAGTTGGCTCATAGCCATGACGTCAGCAACATAAGTTGTTTTATAGCCGTGACGTCAGCTGCATTTGCTGGGTTATACGCCATGGCAAAAGATCAACGCTCCCGGGGATCTTTGATTCATGTGTGTTTTCTATGCCGCCGAAGAGAAGGCCTCTCGAAAAGAGCCGAGGGCCCACAACGGGGACAACTAGATCAGGTCACGTGGAGTGGCCTTCACATTTCCATAATAATAGACTCCGACGCAACGGCGAGTCCGCTCCGCCGTCCCAGCGTGGCGGCGACCGTACTGCCCCGCTGTGTGTTCGATTACCGGGTGCCACGTCCCTTAATGCGACCCCGGCCGTCCTTCCCGTCAAAGGTCGCCCGCTCTCTCGCTCGGCGTCGTATCGTAATGAGCGACCATTCGCTCGGGAAACTGGTCAGGAGGGACATCACGTTGTTTGGTCACTTCCTGGTGGTCGTCGCCGAGACGGCTTCACGCTACGACCACGGTCCTTAGATAGACTACTTACTGGTCGGGAAATTTCGGAGGGTTTCCGCCCTAATGCGAGGCGCAGGTTCGTCTGCTTCTTTTGCAGGGGTTGTGGTGACGTCAGAACGACGCCGAGCTCTGATTGGCTCTGATCGAAGGATAGAGAGGTAGACCTCGAAGCTGCCTGGACTACCTATCTCAATCTGAGCCGAAAATCAGACTCGGCGTCGATTCGGCTGTCTACAATCCATGCAAAGAAGCAGACGAGAGCTTGCGTTCCATATAGGTTGTGTTCACCGCAAACGGCCTGGTTCGTGTAGGTAGTAAACTGCACCACTGTGTACGCTCTCTTTCTTTGCTCCTATATGTATGTGCGTACTCTCTCTATGTCTGTTAGCCGATATGCTAGGCATCAGAGAAACGGAAGGGTATGGGCCTGCAGCCGTACTCTGTGTTGATCAGACTCCCCCAGAGATAAATGAGACGAGAACAAGCTGCACATCGAAGTAAGGGTAAAACGCACGGGCAAGCTGGTGAATAACTTCCGTTACAAACCCGAGACGAGGAGTGATAAAGAATGACACAACGCGCAAGGTTGTAAGGGGCCTTATCTGTTATGTCCGTTTTCTTATCGTTCCTCGTCTCGGGTGATATAATGACAAACAAATGCCAAAAGAAAAAAGTGAAAAGGAACGAGAAATTGAAAAAAAGAGTAAACCTGAGACAATTGTTTTAATTTTTGTAAAGCAGACGCAGCCTGCATCCTTCAAGTTTTGTTTCAACCCTTCCAAAATATTATGACCCTTAAGTTTCAGTATAGATGAGGTTTCGGGTCGTCCATCTTTTCGGCGGGTCCTTGGGGCTTTATGAAAGACT
>JAZHYW010047531.1:0-107013 GCA_037355805.1 Ixodes ricinus | reverse complement strand
GTGTAGGCGCCCGTTTCCGCGAGCGGCGTCGCTGTCGGTGGCAATCGCCGTAACTCCGCAAGGTCATGTGACTCCCTGAGGTCCACGTGACCCCTCCCGAGTGCTGACCCCCCAAAGACATTGAAGAATGAGGAGGAGGAGAGAGAAGGGTATACTCCTCCCTGAGTACGCCTTCCTCCTCCTCCTCAAGAACTGCGCTCCAATTCGGCGTTACACGAAGTTGTAAACGGCTTTTACTAACACCATGTAATAAAATCAATTTAACCATTATTAGTTCGTTTTAAAATGACATATTCCACTTCTAATAAGTAAAGAATGTGTCTCAAACCTGTGTCAGACCAAACATGATCTATTGCTCGTTCGGCCCCTCGGTTCGTGGCCATCTCCCGGTGCGAGTAAACATCCACCGTTAAACGCTCCGATTATTTACCGTGTGATCCCGAACGCCTTTTTGATACAGGTACGCTTTATCTAAGGGGACCCTAGCTTCACAGGTCTATAAAGGCAGCCCGTGTGAATGGGGCATTTGGACACCCTCTAACCGGAAGATCGAGTCTCAAAGTTCAATCTATTCATCATGACAATGGGTCCATAAAAATAAAAAAAGAAAGAAAACACGGGTCGCGCGAACATATTTATTTAACGAGGCCGCTGGTCGTAGGCAGTGAGGGACGAGCACCTTGTAGGCCTTCCCCGACCCACCTTGTGTAGCCCTCCCACCGACTCAGGGGCGGATCCAGAACTCCGGTTTGGGAGGGAGGGGGGCGGAAAATTTGTAATGATGCTATCTCCCATTCTTTTTTGTGCACGGGGGGGTCCACCCATGTCAAAGTGCCCTCCGAGAAGGGGGGGAGGGGGGGGGTCGACTTTGTTTGGGGGGGGGCGGGCGCTGGTGCATTTACCTGGATCCGCCACTGCACCGACCCGAGCTGCCGCTGACGGCCTTAGGTTATTGTCTTTGCGTCGGAACCCGTGAATTCATTGTTTCCTTTTGCATGCTGCTTGAAATCCGCGGAGCGCGCAAGAGCACATAGAAGCATGCTCGTTGATCTCAACGGCCCAAGTACCTCTGGGCGGTGTTGGCGGCCGTGAAGCTGTCGTAGGTTCCCCACACACCTTCCGATTGTTTCGCTTGGCGTGTTCGAATTTGTTTTTGGGTTTCACCCTATACGACGTTTTGCGTGATAGCAAAAACAAAATCACTAGCGAACAGTTTCAGCTACTACGCGCTAAAGCACACAGCCAGACAAAACAAAGTGGAGAAAATACCTGGTCATCGTCACGTGATACTTGTCACTACGTCACCATCAGCGACCGCAGCGCTCCAATCGGTCCCGCTCCGGGCTACCGGCGTCGCTCACTGGCTCAATAAGCATTCAGCTGCCAGGACGAGGAAGGCCGAGGCGGCGAGTGGACGCTGAGTCTTTTCGCAGCATGGCCGAACCACCGCTGCAGGCAACGGCAGCACTGACTTCTTGACGGTGCTCTGCATCTCCTGCACTGCTCTAAAAAAAGGGCTGGGTCACATAACCTACATCCGTCCCGTATGATGCACCCCTGCAACGCCCGAGCGTGCAGCGCACTGCCGTCGAACTGATAGCTCCAACGCCTACGAGGGGCTTCATAGCCGTGCGATATAACTTATTATTAGTATAGATAAGTACGCATCCATCAAAGACTACAAAGCGAAAACACTGAGGTTTTGGTAGTAGGGGCCGTACAAAGCACCGAATATGTATATATATACATATATATATATATATATATATGTACGGGAGTGTTTCACGAAAGGTGGACAAATTCGATATTGCGAAAACTATGCGTACGCAAAAAGAAAAGAGCTTGTGTCAAGTTTGGGACCCGGGCCAGGGGCCCACTTAAGAAAAATTGTGAGAGACCGAGATAATTGCTTAATGTTAATTATTTTTGCGTAAGTAACTTTTAATAGTGGGATTAAGCGCATGGTTTCAATTAGAAAATTCCTCATCATCGTCAAAAAACACTAAATCAACAAATTGCAGAACGATAAAAGGACGCGAAGCATTTTACGGCTTTCTGAAAACACCACAAATTCGACGGGTTTTTAAGTTTCGGTTTGTTATCGGAGCGCATCTCCGCCCCGGCAGCACCGCGCCCCGTGGAGAGATAGTGCAACTAGAGTAACTGTATAGGCTCTGCTTGCAGAGCCAGAGTATCGCGTTCCTTTTCCTTTCCGCCGCCATCTCCGTATTGGAGGAGGAGTGGTCACGCGGGCAGAACTGGAGCCGACCTTCGTGCGGGAAAGTGGCCTTCCAGAGCGCCGAGTTGCGGGGAACATAATTTCCGCTTTGCGTTCGAGAAATCTAGATCCTGAGACCAAAATCGAGACGAGCCGAAAGCTTCTAAGTCATTGCAACATTATGTGCGTCAACTGGGTACAATACAATCCTCTTTTTTTATAACGCGGGCGATGTTTTAGGACATCCGTTTCCCAGGTATCGGAAGCAGACGACACGCACGACGATCGCGTTGCTCGCGTCCGCGGTGCGCGCGGTGCGGCCTTCGCGGGAGTGATACGCGATACGCGACCGGCACATCCGGCCAGCTTGGACGAGTCGGCGAGCTCTCGTCCGAAAGCGAGGGACGGCGTTTTCGTCAGTCGCTGCGTCGTTTACCGCAATGAATTGATGACTTCACTTCACACGGGACCCGCAGGATCCGCAGGTGCGATTTTTGCAATCGAGAGGAAACAGGAAACAACGGGAGGACGATGACGGCGAATGCGCGGCTCCTCGCCGCACTATTTCCTGCGCAGCGCGCCTCAGCACGCTGCCTCGCATCTGCGCCTTCACGTCCCCTGCAAAAACCGACCGTGGCTTCCCGCAGTGCTTGGCTCCAGAATGGCACCATTGCGGTACTCCCTGCTCCGCAAGCGGAGCATATCCGATAAGCGGAACATGTGTTATCTAGCGCAACCAGCCTCTGCTGCGTCGCGCGATGACAGCGCAGCAGAGGTTGGATGCACTCTTTCTCCACGGGGCGCTGTGCTGACGGGGCTGAGATGCGCTCCGATAACAAACCGAAACCTTAAAAACCCGTCGAATTTGTGCGGTTTCTCAGAAAGCCGTAAAACGCTGCGCGTGCTTTCTATTGTTCTGCAATTTGCTGATTTAGTGGTTTTCGATGACGCTGAGCAATTTTCTAATTGAAACTATGCCCTTAAACACAATATTAAAAAAGTTAATTACATGAAAATAATTAACAATCTAATTATCTCGGACTTTAATCGTTTTCCTAAATAGGCCCTGGTCTAGGACCAAAACGACACATGTCTTTTTTGTTGCAACGCGTAGTTTTCGCAATATCGAATTTGTCCACCTTTCGTGAAACACCCTGTATATTGTTTTAGAGAGCAACACGTGCATTAGCTATTTTAATAAGATGTACCACTCAGGTATCAAGCCGTTTATGAAAGTTGGTACCTTCGGTTTGACGTCAGTGCGCTTTTCTTCGAATTGGAGTTTTGGGGTGTATTATATAAGACAAGGGGTGTAAGTACTACACCCTATTTCTGAGAAGTGTACGAAGCAAGTAGGGCGCAATGGAAATAAATGGTCGTAATCGATCGTGATCGCTTGCGTTTTTTTTGTGTGTGTGTGTTTTCCAAATTTATTAAGGTTCAATTTTCTGCCTCGAATTGCTGCTTTGATACCACCGCGCTGGATTCTATAATGACGGCGCGCGCCGAAGTGGATCTTTCGACGCACGATCAGAGTTGGAATACGAGGGGCGTCCGAAAAAGTTCTCAACCTGACACAGGAGTGCGAGCACGGACACAAAACTTCATTATAACTCAATAATACCGTTTTCTCTTTTTTCTCTTTTTATTTGCGCCATTAGAAATAAAGCATGCGCACATACAGTTTTCCTGTATGGCGGCCGCCGACAAGTGGCAATCCGCGCGGTTGAGCTAAAGATGAAGAAATGAAGACACGTTCGGTGATTGAATATTTGTCTTGAAGGGCCGAATGGCGCGTACAGACACTGGACGCAGATCCACAACCGCGAAGCGGATCCGCGCGTTTTCAACCATGCACAAAGCGGCTGGAGAATCGCGCGGTCGGGGCGCGTTTTTTTGCCAACCGCTTCAGAAGCAAACTGGCACCCGTCGCTGGTGACGCGTCCGGGGCACTCTATACTTAGTCTCACCTTAGCACGGACTAACTGCGAAGGCTGTGCAAGCGCGAGCGGCTAGCTTCGACTCAGCCTCGACTGGAGCACTCGCTGCACGAACGCTCGTGCAGTCGCCGAGGCTTCATCCAAGCAACTAGCTCGGGCTTTTGGCACGCGCGGCTAACAATAGTCCATGCTAAGGTGAGACGAAGTATAGTCCTAGCGTTGCAGCAAACAAATCAGAAAAGAAACGTGATGTGCACGTCCGTCACTTGAATCATCTCGCGAAAATAGTTGACTCGTAATTTTAAGTTGCTTCGCTGAGGTTGTTTGGTTCGGGTAAGCTAGTTTGTTATTCGAACTACTAAGGCCCGTCACTGCTCTGCCTTGTTCGTCTTCGCCCTAGAGCATCAGAACCCGCAACCGATCGCTCCGAAATGACAAGTTTTTACCCACATCGGGAGTCGTCGTCAAACTGCTGAAAGCTATCGACACCGTACATGACGACCGATAAGACCGAAGTACTCCCTGGCGAGGCACCCAAGAGTACCTGCGCTTGCTCGACCCATGACGTTTCTACTATACCAAAAGGAAGAAAGGGCACCTACTCAAGAAATAAACTGTACGCACTACATGATGCATAGGTAATCCATATGGCGTTTATTTGAGCTTAAATGGGTACTTAAACGTTGAGACATGATCGTTAAACATGATAATACGTTACACACGTTAAACATGATCAACTCGTCTGCTAATGACAATCGAACGCTTGTATTTCAAACGTATGGCTGTATTTCTCCTTCTAAATGTTCCGATTCTGGCGAGCACTTCAGAATCGGCCATCGATTCGCACCCGCGACTTGCCCGCGACGTCATCGGCCTCCCTATGGCCAAGCGTATCCGTAGTTATGAGCGCTGACAGTTGGTGGCGTCAATGCGTGTACCTTGTTTAGTCAGAATTCCCAAGGGCTGTAACATATCACCTGGAGATTGCGGAGCCAAAGGGAGTCGTAGAAACTGACCCTCTTCTCGGAAACGAGGTAAGCTATTTATACGGGCAGGTTCCACTTTTGGCATTGCCAAGGTTTCACTATGGTACTTTGCACAGTCGTCAATTCCACACTAAAGCGTTCACGTAGTGATATTTATTTATTTTATGAAAGGTTTATAACATGTACACATAATATTAAAAATTGCAAAAGAAATACTAAAAAAATTTAAACAACACGTCAAGTAAACAAGAGACACATTCACAAATTATTCACCAACGAACTACTTGATAAAAAACTTTGCAAAATATATCAAAATGGGCATCTTTAGATGTATATAACATAAAAGGTGTTTAATTTTAATTTCAGTAGATTTAAATGCGATAGCATTGTTAAGCTACTTGCTACTCGAGATTTTCAGCTATATGGGTATCCTGTTTCCTGGCCACCAATTCAGAGGCCAGATTCACGAAACGAACTTACGCCAAAAATGTGCGTAAGACAAAACTTAAGAACAATTTCGTATTCACGAAACGAAATTTTCGTAAGTTTTGCGCAGGTTACGACGAAATCCTACGACAGCTCCGAAGCTGTCTTACGCACTTCTTACGATCAAATCAGCATGGCCGCGACAGCGTCGCTCAGTTACTTGTTCGCGAAGACCAACGGACGTTTATTTCTCTACGTGCGCCTCTCACGCGTCCCGACTTCAAGCAGTAAGAAAAAAGTAAAAAGTACTTGAAACAGACCACGACGAACAAGAACGGTGGATCCACAAACACCCAGGAAATGCTCCAACTGCCACGATTCCGTCGACCGGCCAAGAGAGTTCGGCAGAAAGGCTTAGCACTCGGCGCAGCGGTGCTCTGACCGCTCTGACAGTCCTTGGCCAAGACCGTCTGCCCACGACCGGCTGGCGTGCTGGAATGGAATACGCCCGCGCGACCATTGTGAACCCTTCCCTATTATAGTTTGATCGCTGACCTCAATTTTAGAATGAAGAGGTCAATCTCCTCCTCTTGTCATCTCCTTGTTTTCCGAAGGCACGTCGGTGACGAACGCTCATCGTCGAAAAGGAGAGCTCTCATCGATTCTATCTCTTTGTTGTGTGTGATATAGAGTTCAAATAAACGCCGTACGGATTACCTTCGCAACAATGGAGTATGTACGCTGAGCAGGTAGTATTCCATCTTCATTCTGACAGCTGCACCTCACTGTCGATCGCTATAACTAGTTCGTGGGTCGCAATGCGGTTCACACTGGTCTTTGCGCGGGCGTCGTCCGCATCGAGTTGCAATCGCCAGCCGGTCGTGGGCAGACGGTCTTGGCCAAGGACTGTCAGAGCGGTCAGAGCACCGCTGCGCCGAGTGCTAAGCCTTTCTGCCGAACTCTCTTGGCCGGTCGACGGAATCGTGGCAGTTGGAGCATTTCCTGGGTGTTTGTGGATCCACCGTTCTTGTTCGTCGTGGTCTGTTTCAAGTACTTTTTACTTTTTCTTACTGCTTGAAGTCGGGACGCGTGAGAGGCGCACGTAGAAAAATAAACGTCCGTTGGTCGTCGCGAACAAGTAACTGAGCGACGCTGTCGGCCATGCTGATTTGATCGTAAGAAGTGCGTAAGACAGCTTCGGAGCTGTCGTAGGATTTCGTCGTAACCTGCGCAAAACTTACGAAAATTTCGTTTCGTGAATACGAAATTGTTCTTAAGTTTTGTCTTACGCACATTTTTGGCGTAAGTTCGTTTCGTGAATCTGGCCTCTGAATTGGTGGCCAGGAAACAGGATACCCATATAGCTGAAAATCTCGAGTAGCAAGTAGCTTAACAATGCTATCGCATTTAAATCTACTGAAATTAAAATTAAACACCTTTTATGTTATATACATCTAAAGATGCCCATTTTGATATATTTTGCAAAGTTTTTTATCAAGTAGTTCGTTGGTGAATAATTTGTGAATGTGTCTCTTGTTTACTTGACGTGTTGTTTAAATTTTTTTAGTATTTCTTTTTGCAATTTTTAATATTATGTGTACATGTTATAAACCTTTCATAAAATAAATAAATATCACTACGTGAACGCTTTAGTGTGGAATTGACGACTGTGCAAAGTACCATAGTGAAACCTTGGCAATGCCAAAAGTGGAACCTGCCCGTATAAATAGCTTACCTCGTTTTCGAGAAGAGGGTCAGTTTCTACGACTCCCTTGGCTCCGCAATCTCCAGGTGATATGTTACAGCCCTTGGGAATTCTGACTAAACAAGGTACACGCATTGACGCCACCAACTGTCAGCGCTCATAACTACGGATACGCTTGGCCATAGGGAGGCCGATGACGTCGCGGGCAAGTCGCGGGTGCGAATCGATGGCCGATTCTGAAGTGCTCGCCAGAATCGGAACATTTAGAAGGAGAAATACAGCCATACGTTTGAAATACAAGCGTTCGATTGTCATTAGCAGACGAGTTGATCATGTTTAACGTGTGTAACGTATTATCATGTTTAACGATCATGTCTAACGTTTAGTACCCATTTAAGCTCAAATAAACGCCATATGGATTACCTATGCATCATGTGGTACGTACAGTTTATTTCTTGAGTAGGTGCCCTTTCTTCCTTTTGGTATAGTAGAAACGTCATGGGTCGAGCAAGCGCAGATATCTTGGGTGCCTCGCCAGGGGTACTTCGGTCTTATCGGTCGTCATGTAACGGTGTCGATAGCTTTCAGCAGTTTGACGACGACTCCCGATGTGGGTAAAAAAACTTGTCATTTCGGGCGATCGGTTGCGGGTTCTGATGCTCTAGGGGCGAAGACGAACAAGGCAGAGCAGTAAGCGGGCCTTGGTATTTCGAATAACAAACTAGCTTACCCGAACCAAACAACCTCAGCGAAGCAACTTAAAATTACGAGTCAACTATTTTCGCGAATGATTCAAGTGACGGACGTGCACATCACGTTTCTTTTCTGATTTGTTTGCTGCAACGCTAGGACTATACTTCGTCTCACCTTAGCATGGACTATTGTTAGCCGCGCGTGCCAAAAGCCCGAGCTAGTTGCTTTGGATGAAGCCTCGGCGACTGCACGAGCGTTCGTGCAGCGATGCTCCAGTCGAGGCTGAGTCGAAGCTAGCCGCTCGCGCTTGCACAGCCTTCGCAGTTAGTCCGTGCTAAGGTGAGACTAAGTATAGAGTGCCCCGGACGCGTCACCAGCGACGGGTGCCAGTTTGCTTCTGAAGCGGTTGGCAAAAACGCGCCCCGACCGCGCGATCCCAGCCGCTTTGTGCATGGTTGAAAACGCACGGATCCGCTTCGCGGTTGTGGATCTGCGTCCAGTGTCTGTACGCGCCATTCCGGCCCTTCCAAGACAAATATTCAATCACCGAACGTGTCTTCATTTTCTTCATTTTTAGCTCAACCGCGCGGATTGCCACTTGTCGGCGGCCGCCACAGGAAAAACTGTATGTGCGCATGCTTTATTTCTAATGGCGCAAATAAAAAAGAAAAAAAAGAAAAGAAAACGGTATTATTGAGTTATAATGAAGTTTTGTGTCCGTGCTCGCACTCCTGTGTCAGGTTGAGAACTTTTTCGGACGCCCCTCGTATTCCAACTCTAATCGTACGTCGAAAGATCCACTTCGGCGCGCGCCGTCATTATAGAATCCAGCGCGGTGGTATCAAAGCAGCAATTCGAGGCAGAAAATTGAACCTTAATAAATTTGGGAAAAACACACACACACAAAAAAAAAAAAAAACGCAGGCGATCACGATAGATTACGACCATTCATTTCCCGTTGCGCCCTACTTGCTGTGTACACTCTCAGAAATAGGGTAGTTACTTACACCCCTTGTCTTATATAATACACCCCAAAACTCCAATTCGAAGAAAAGCGCACTGACGTCAAACCGAAGGTACCAACTTTCATAAACGGCTTGATACCTGAGTGGTACATCTTATTAAAATAGCTAATGCACGTGTTGCTCTCTAAAACAATATACAGGGTGTTTCACGAAAGGTGGACCAATTCGATATTGCGAAAACTACGCGTTGCAACAAAAAAGATATGTGTCGTTTTGGTCCTGGGCCAGGGGCCTATTTAGGAAAACGATTAAAGTCCGAGATAATTAGATTGTTAATTATTTTTTCTTGTAATTAACTTTTTTAATATTGTGTTTAAGGGCATAGTTTCAATTAGGAAAATTGCTCAGCGTCATCGAAAACCACTAAATCAACAAATTGTAGAACAATAGAAGGCACGCGCAGCATTTTACGGCTTTCTGGAAACCGCACAAATTCGACGGGTTTTAAGTTTCTGGTTTGTTATCGGAGCGCATCTCAGCCCCGTCAGCACAGCGCCCCGTGGAGAAAGAGTGCAATCCAACCTCTGCTGCGCTGTCATCGCGCGACGCAGCAGAGGCTGGTTGCACTGTCTCTCCACGGGGCGCGGTGCTGCCGGGGCGGAGATGCGCTCCGATAACAAACCGAAACTTAAAAACCCGTCGAATTTGTGGTGTTTTTCAGAAAGCCGTAAAATGCTTCGCGTCCCTTTTATCGTTCTGCAATTTGTTGATTTAGTGTTTTTGACGATGATGAGGAATTTTCTAATTGAAACCATGCCCTTAATCCCACTATTAAAAAGTTACTTACGCAAAAATAATTAACATTACAATTATCTCGGACTTTAATAATTTTCTTAAATAGGCCCCTGGCCCGGGTCCCAAAACGACACAAGCCTTTTTTGGTGCGACGCATAGTTTTCGCAATATCGAATTTGTCCACCTTTCGTGAAACACCCTGTATATATATATATATATATATATATATATATATATATATATATATATATATATATATATATATATACAGACATATTCGGTGCTTTCTTTGGCCCTACTGCAAAACCTCAGTGTTTTCGTTTTGTAGTCTTTGATACGTACTTTATCTGCACTTAATAAGTTATATCGCACGGTTATCAAGCCCCTCGTAAAAGTTGGAGCTATCAGTCTCGACGGCAGTGCGCTGTACGTCGAACTTAGTTTTGGGGTGCATCATACGGGACAGATGGTTATAAGACTACACCCTTTTTTTAGAGCAGTGCAGGAGATGCAGAGCACGTCAAAGAATCAGTGCTGCCGTTCGCAGCGGTGGTTCGTCCATGCTGCGAAAAGACTCAGCGTCCACTCGCTGCCTCCTTCCTCGTCCTGGCAGCTGAATGCTTATTGAGCCGTGAGCGACGCCATTGCTGTTAGCCCCGAGCGGGACCGATTGGAGCGCTGCGGTCGCTGATGGTGACGTAGTGACAAGTATCACGTGACGATGGCCAGGTATTTTCTCCACTTTGTTTTGCTTTGGTTGTGTGCTTTAGCGCGTAGCAGCTGAAACTGTTCGCTAAGTGTATTTTGTTTTTGCTATCACGCAAAACGTGCGTATAGGGTGAAACCTAAAAACAAATTCGAACACGCCAAGCGAAACAATCGGAAGGTGTGTGTGAAATCCTACGACAGCTTCATGGCCGCCAACACCGCCCAGATACTTGGCCGTTGAGATCAACGAGCATACTTCTATGTGCTCTTCGCGCGCTTCCCGATTTCAAGCAGCATACAAAAGGAAACAATGAATTCACGGGTTCCGCATGCAAAGACAATAATCCCAATGGCTTCAGCGGCAGCTCAAGTCGGTGCAGTGGCGGATCCAAGGGGTGCGACGGGGGCGCCCGCCCCCCCCCCCCCCAAACAAAGTCGACCCCCCCCCTCCCCCTTCTCGGAGGGCAACTTGACACTGGGTGGACCCCCCGGTGCACAAAAAAGAATGGGAGATAGCATCATTACAAAATTTTCCGCCCCCCCTCCCTCCCAAACCGGAGTTCTGGATCCGCCCCTGAGTCGGTGGGAGGGCCAAGCAAGGTGGGTCGGAAGGCCTAGCAAGGTGCTCGTCCCTCACTGCCTACGACCAGCGGCCTCGTTAAATAAATATGTTCGCGCGACCCGTTTTCTTTTCTCTTTTTTATTTTTAAGTGGACCCATTTCGTATGAATAGATTGAACTTTGAACTCGATCTTCCGGTTAGAGGGTGTCTAATGCCCCATTCACACGGGCTGCCTATAGGACCTGTAGCTAGGGTCCCTTAGATAAAGGTACCTGTATCAAAAGGCGTTCGGGATCACACGGTAAATAATCGGAGCGTTTAAGGTGGATGTTTACTGCACCGGGGATAGCCCGGCTGAACCGAGGGCCGAACGAGCAATAGATCATTTTTGGTCTACACAGGTTTGAGACACATTCTTTACTTTATTAGAAGTGGAATATGTCATTTTAAAACGAACTAATAATGGTTAAATTGATTTTATTACATGGTGCTAGTAAAAAAGCCGTTTACAACTTCGTGTAACGCCGAATTGGAGCGCAGTTCTTGAGGAGGAGGAGGGAAGGGTACTCAGGGGAGGGTATACCCCTTCTCCTCCTCCTCCCTCATTCTTCAATGTCCTTTGGGGGGTCACATGACCTCGGGAGGGGGGGGTCACGTGACCTCAGGGGGTCACATGACCTTGCGGTTACGGCGACGCCGACGCCGACGGCGACGCCGCTCAAGCCGGAAACGGGCGCCTGTGAGCTGCGCTCTAAAATCAACTTTTCTTTATAATGTCTCGCAGGTGTGGCCAAATTGCCCGCTGTGTTATCTAATCCAAACCCAAAGCAGAGGGGTATAGGTGCGAAACGTGACCGACAACTCTCCGCGTGTTTCCCCGAGTTTGCTCTGCTATACTTCTTTGCGTCTGTTTCCGGGTCTTCTCAAAGAGCCTCCCGAGACCGAGCGCATCGTCTCGTACACATTGGCGTTCCTCCTTTGTCGCCGGAGTTCGCTGATGTTGTCTTCCCAGAGACGAATTAGCAACTCATGTTTCCGCCTAGGCCCGGTGCACTCGAGGGCCTTTCTTACTGGTGCCGCTAGTGCTGGCACCCAAGTTCACAGGTCAACCAGGCGAAATCATGGTCACAAAAATGCTCTGGACAGGCGAAGCGGACGACTCGTCGTCGCTATTCTAAGTAGGGTGTACCCACTACTCAAAGCATGTAAAGCCGCCATTGTTGTCGGGCCACCGCTGCTGCCCGCTGTCGCGAGTATGAATTTGTCGCTACCGTCTTCCATCAGCTTTGTGCTCACGTTTACTTTATAATCTTTGCCTCGCAAATATTCTTTTTATTACAATGCACAAACAAAGCAGAAGCATATATGCTAGATTTTTATTTGAAATTCATAGGTCCGAGGCTAGTACTCCCTGTAGCTGTAAAGGGAGGTCTGCGAGATCCGTTTATTGTAAACCTCCTTTAGCGAAAGGGATTTTTGTGCGCCCCGTGAATACGAACTCCATCTGCTTTTACGATAAGGACCTGCCGTAAAATACCGGGCAAGCGCCCACTCAAGATTTAGAGATAATCGCGAAAAAATGGGGGATGGGCGCTCGTCCGGTCATCAGTTTTACATTTAAAAGTACTATGCATATTTTCTCAGATCTTACAAATTCGGGAATGGGCGCTTATGTGGTATATATGGGCGGTTGCGCGGTATTCTACGTATTCTAAAGGTATATCTTTATACCGCCCGTGTGAATGGGGTATTATGACTCAAATCTCTTTGTCAACCCCTTGTCATTTTCGGATCGAGTGTTGAGCGGTGGTGGCGGATGCTCTCGTCACAGTGACGTGGTTCGTACACTTTTATTTTCGTGCGTGTCTCTAAAACCGCGCAAACAAACTAAAAAAAAAAAAAACGGCGATCGGATTGACAAATTTAACGCCTGTTCGGCCCTCATCGCGATTGGTTTCTATCTTTCTCTGCCTGCCTGTTTCCGACAGGCCGAAGGAAACAGGCAGGCAATTATGCTGTCCCAGATCTACCTGTTTGGTCACTTGACAGGCCTCACGAAGCCACGACGGCGACCGATTTGATCGTGGTTAGTACGATAACACGAAGCTGGGTCACTGGGTCCTGTTCCGTAGGTCGCGACCAAAGCCGTATACATGTAGAGAGTTTGGTCATTCATTGGGAAGTAGGAGACAAATGAGGAGGCGCCATTGACCGAAAGCGGGCTGACCGTGTTCCAGGGCGTCTTCACAAATTCGAATGTGGCCAACCAGGATCCGGAATTATTGCACATCGTTAGGGTAACTGCAAAGAAAAAAAGTGTTTTTTTTAAACAGCCTATATGGGACAGGCATGTCACAAAACAAATCTTCCGCGAAAAAAACAAATTTTTTCTAGCAATATTCACGCCACAGGACGTAATTTAGTCGGAGTCGCAACTTCTCCAGATTTGAAACTCCCGCTCTTTCGACGCGCGCGGAGCGGCTGTTATACGTCACTCCGTGACGTATAGCAGCCACTAGGTGACGCATAATACCAACTTTGTGGCGCGCGACTTAAAACGGATGAAATAGCCGCAAACAAAAATCAGTCTCGCGCAATAAATATTGCCGTAAAAAGTTTTGTTTTTCGCGGAAAAATTCTTTGTGACGTGCTTGTCCCAATTAGGCTGTTTAAAAATACTTTTTTTTTTCTTTGCAGTTACTTTTAAGATTGGAGACGACGGCGGTGGTCGCGAGAAACGAAATTAATAAGTGCGTCGGAGTAACTCTCAGTGACTGAAAATATGGTGCACGGGATGTTTCAGTAACGGTCATCCAAGATCATGAAGGAAGAGCGCAACTAGCGGGACGATCGACATAATCCGTACGCCAGGTGCCGAGGGCCGGGGATCTGCCGTCTGAGCGGTCACACACTGTCCGAGCAAAACAGAGTTCGAGCGGCATACTCGTTTCTTACATCTTTCTGTATGATCACAATTGAAACATGACGTGCACCAGCTATTTTCAACCAGGAAGGGTTACTATCATTTAACTCTTACGCGCTTATTAAAACCATATACCTATGATTAAAACTGTTTCTCGCTACCACCGCTAGGGGATTATTTTCGGCTTCTGGTTGGCCAAGAGAGCATGTAAAGCCCTCTTTCTGTGTCTGGTGCACGCCCTGGCTCTGCCCGCACCTCCCACTGACCAAACTCACTCACGGCTCTGGTCGCGACCACTGATCTCTATGACAATCGCTGGATCGCGCTTCCCCGCTCCGCGAGTGCGGCCACCGGACGGCCATCTTGCATGCGGCGAAATCGCGTTTCTTCTAGCGTTGCAGAGGCTGGCGGCAGCGTGCTGAAGACACGTTTTCTACTCGTTCGTCATCATTCGCCGAACAAGTTTTTAAAACCCTGTGTAAGCGGCGAGACTTGCCGCTGAGAACACGTGGAAATTTTTACGAAAGCGCAGTGCCGCAGGAAAAAGGCACAACTCGCCGAAAGCAAGTTTCGCCGGTCTCGCGGCGCGATCAAAGCAAATGTGATCAGAGCTTCCTTGGCACGCCGAAGCGCTGCGTCTCTTCTCGCCTGATACCGATCAAGAATCGACACCGCGGCAAAGTTTTGAAGGTGGGTCGACGGGCGTAGATGTCTATGTATCATAGATCGGCCACGGAGTTCTGGATCGTCCAGCTGTTCCGGCGAGTTGCTATCGTTAAAGGGGGAAAAATCTGTACGGTTGATTTTACTCAATATTAACCATGGCTGTGTTCCAAATCTACTCTAATGGATCACATGACAGCACAAATAAAGCAACGCTGTAAAACAAGGAAGGTTTTCGAAGGCAAAAGTAGAAGACGGCGAGATTGAAAATCTTTGAAACGCGGCCCACATGGTCGTGCGCGAAATGTTGACCAATCACTATTCCTTCAAGGGTTCAAATCACATCACCACTTTTGAACAATGGAGCCACAAGGAGAATGTAAATATCAACATTTTGTAAACTCTGACAGGACCCGAGTGACTACATCACGTGCACCATATATAGTCTTTTTTTCCCCTTTGCGTTGCGTTTGTTCCGTACGGTGTACGATCACGAGCAGACGCACGGGGCGACGGGGCATTCAAGGCAGCGCGCGTGGAGCCGCGCGTCGCCTTGATGGTGCTTTGCGTTGTGGGAGGCTGCAAAACTCGCTCCGGTCGTTCGTCCACGGGAATTGCGTTTAATTTTTTTAATTACATTAATAATTAAAATTAAATTTTGCGAGTTTTAGGTGCCAAACAACGAAGGACATGTGGCGTGCCCCAGCTGAGGAATGAGGATTAATTTCGACCAACTGGGGGATCTTTTGACATGCAACTGAAAGCTCGGTTCCACGGCGCCTTCTCCGCAATAAGCCTCCGGCAGATTGCGGGCACCTCGGCCGGGATTCGAACCCGCCACCTGGGGATCCGTAGGCTGGCGCTTTGCCTCGGAGCCACCGAGGCAGCGTGAATTACATTCCCCAATTTTGCAGTAACGTGAAATAATGAGTTATCTTCCGACGCTCACCGAACTGAGAAAGGCGATGGGTTTCGTTCCTCGGTCACCGTCGCGGCCATGACGACCCCATCGAAGAGGATCCGACTGTGCGGACTCTGTGACTCTACATGTGCATTTCAAAGCAGTTGACAAGAGCGCGTCGAAGGAAGTGTACAGCCGGACTCTTCCGGTGGCAGTTCCTACGTTGGCTTCTTTTATTTCGGAACCCTATACCCACAGGTGAAGACAGAAGACACCTGGGACACGAGATGCTCGCGCTGCCCAGTCAGCAAGACACATGTACAGTCGGCACGGAATGAAACGCGAACAGTGGGTGCATGGTTTTCGCTAGATGCTGCACCACCTGAACCAGATGGGAGCTGCAAGAAGATGGCTCCTCCTTCGATGTGTTAGACTCTTGCTCAGTGCATCCAAACCTTCGGTGTTGCGTCTCTAGGTGACTCAGCGTGGGTCGAAAACCATGCGCTCCTTGTTCGCGTTTCATTCCGTGCCGACTGTACAGTGCTAAAACACATGAAAAGAAAACGAGGAAAACTAAACCACAACAGAAAGGAAGCTGACTCGCAGTCCTAGATTGGCTAAACGTCGCAGTCGCAGGCCCGCTAAACGTCTCAAACTGAGCTGCTCGCCAACATACGCGAAGCATGCCAATCATGATATCTTTATACTGCCATACGCTAGTTCCGATCTTACTTAGGAACAACTATTTAGTTCATTCGTACCTACGTGAGGTCACACCCAATCGGCGCTCGAGGTTTTTCTTCAGTTGCGATGCGTACCAACGCGAGCACCAGTCGACGTACACGAACAAATTCATCGCGGTCATGCTTTGCGGGAGTGTCCAACAGAGCGCCTATCAACAGCCTTGCTCCGTTCACCAAGAACATAACGACGGCCGTCGATAATCGCCGGAACGCCACGCATGCTCGCACTCGTCGAGCGTTGCTGTAAACCCTGTAAACCATCAACAACCGCGAGCATCGTGGGAAGGGTGTTCTCCGCGAGGAGGTTTGTTCTGGTTTAGCGCGGGCAAGGAGGTTAGAGGCTGTGTGATTGGCTGTAGGACCATCAACAACCGCGAGCATCATGGGAGGTTTGTTTTGGTTTGGCGCGGGGAGTGAGAAAGCGTGAGAAAGGGGCCAGCGTCAAGGGGGTATGTCTTGCAGAAGCTACGAGGCTGACGTCATGGCCTCTCCAGGTCTATCAACCACCTTGGGCACGGAAAGAACCTGAAGGATGCACCGCGCAACGCAACTTCCGGCAAACGCTGATTGGCTTGCGTAAGGAGAAAGGCTTCGCCTGAAAAAATTGGGTTCCTGACCAACCCCGATTTAACGTCAGCGACGAGCGGATTCCGCCACTCGGCTCCAAATTCCGGTCGTCGCCGGCGCGAATCCGCCAGTGAATTCTTAAGCATGAACGCACCATTACGCTTCTTCGTCACACCGGGGCGTAAAGCTATTGGCATGGAATCTAACCCATAAACACATTCTGCGTTAAAAAAAAAAGTCTTGCCGACGATAATTGTTTGCCTGTTTGGTCTGCTGAAACAAGCACACGGCGCAAACCATTGTACTCACTCAGTCTTCCTCGCTAACACCCACAGATATTTCTCTAACCCTCCCGGTAGTTGACGCCATTTTTGAACGCGCCGGAGGGGAAAGAGACGAGTGCTACGTCAGTGTTCGGTCGAGATTCGTGTCGTCACTGTTGAAGACGAGTCTTGTGCTAATCTTTTGTAGTGCCGACTGTACCTCTGCACTAAACCAACATACAGAAAGACACACCACGAGATACACAAAGAAACGATAAACCAAATCTGTTATTTTTACGCTGATTACGATCATAATTACACCAATGCTTTGAGGAGCATGCGAAACGATTTCAGGGAACTTGGGGCATGCGGAAGAAAAAAAATGGCGAAAAAAAGAAAGAGAAAAACAACAACAACAAATGTTGGCTATACGTTGAGAATGTGAATACGCCATGATTGGACCTGATTTACGGTACGAAGGACGGTGTGGTGGTTAATGAACCGGAGTGGCTAAGCCACACTTTGTCAAGACACGTTAACATATGGACAAACTATATCTGGTTGCTCGGTAGTTTAAATGTCAGAGTGGCGATTCTTTATTTCAGTGCCTGCTGGAGCCAATATTTACGAAAAAGTGAGCGAGTGCGCTCGCTGTTCTCGGCAGTATTCCGTGTGTCGATGGCTTCGCTCCACGCGAGAAGATGGATACCAGCCGTGCGCCAGTAAAGCCGCGGCTAATTTTTTTGCTTCTTTCCTAGCCCCCCCCCCCCCCTATTATTCTTTCTTTGGGTCGTTTATTCAATTCAAAGCCTGCACTTATCACCCAGTTTATTTGATAGTTTATCCACGGGCAACTGCTCATCTTAGAAGCCTAGATCATTTTGCACGATTTGTTTTTCCGCAGTGATTTTGAACAGTGTCCATCGGTTTCTTCGTGTTGCTATGCTGATTTGCCGGCATTAATGATTTTCGAATCGACACTGGTTCTTTTTATTTCTTGTCAGTTCATATCTCTACCTATAGTTAGCTGCCCGATTGGTGAGGTGACCAAGTCGTCAAAAAGTAAATTTGTCGTATGGACGTTTTACACAACCGTACACTTTAAAAATGCCTGCGCGTCAACTTACCCGCAAAATACTCGAAGAGCCAATCTCTGCGGTCTACGAAATCAGCTCGGCGAATGATGAGGCGGAACATCCGTTTAGACCTAAAAATGAAGTCTGAGCTGTGGCCTTACGCAATGCAAAGCGTCATGCTTGCATTGCGTAATGCCACAGCGCAGTCTTCATTTTTAGGTCTAAACAGATGTTCCGCCTCATCATTCGTTGCGCTGATTTCTAGATCGCAGAGATTGGCTCTTCGAGTGTTTTTGCGGGTAAGTAGAATCGCAGGCATTTCTTAGAGTGCATGTCATCATCTCAATGTCCCCATACACGAACCATATATCAAACTCACCATGCAATATCCACACTGTGATCGGATAAATGATGATGTACGAAAACACGCATAGACATGCATACACGCCGTCCGGTAGACCGTTGAAGATAGACGGCACAGAAACTGCGAACTTTTTTTTTTCTCTCCCATAGTGGGTGCCGATAGGAAGCAGTTTACCTATAGCGTTCGGTCCGACGAAGTGATGGGGTACCTTAAAGTTATCGTTTCAAAACATTTCAGTACAATTGTGGGGTCGCTCTGTGATAATCGCCGCCCGATCGGTCTCTGCTTCGATCGTCTCCCAAAAAGTGACATAACATAACGAGAAGACAGCGAATGGGTTTACTGTACTTCCCGGTTGCCCGTCCTCGAGAGGAGGGAGTCCGGGCCCGCCGACACTGGTTAATGCCCGTCGTGCAGAGCTCGCAGTCGGAGTCCGTGTCCAGGCCTGTGGATCGTCCTTCTCACGCCAGCGCTTCGTATAGGCTAGCTGTTCCGGGTTATCAGAGCCCGAGTCTCGCTGCGGTACCATTCCGGGATCGTCATGGCCGAGGCCGGTATGGCCTGGGCTCGCCGTTCCCGCCGGTCCTAGCCCGAACCTCGCTGGTGGATCGCTCTGGGGTTCGCCATGGGCCAAACCGGCTCCATCGTTCCTGCCCGGCCCCAGGCCCGCGCAGCACGCTCTGTCTGGCTCCAGCTCGGCCCCCTCGGCCGACCGCTTGTCACGTGCCCTCCGCCCCGTCGTCTTCCACCCTCGTCTTCCCCCCTTTCCCCCTCTCAAGGTCCAGACTTCGGAGGACATTCGGTACCCGGCGTCTCAGAGGCATCAGAGAGGACGACGACGAAAATAATCCCTGGAGAAGGGGAACAAGAGGGACAAAGGACAAACACAAAAGGAAATAGAAATGGAGAGGTCCCGGGTTCGATACCCGGACCAGGCGGATTTTTTCGGTCGCGCACCAGTCACCTATACCTGTTTTCACCTCAAGAACCATAGGAAAAAAAGTCCGGCTTCTCGCGGATGATTACTAATTTTCACCTTTACGTGAAGATTTAAGATATATTTATTAGCATTTTGGAGTGGATACACGTTATCTTATCAAGGAGTACACGTTTCAAACGCCAAAACCATCGCCTGTGCCTCCGACAACCAAATCTGGCGAGAACTATTTCGCGCGGCGTATGAACAATGCGCAAAACTTACTGTTTTCTTGAGGTGAAAACGAGTATAGCTGTTTTGGAGTTTTGTGTATGTCCTTTGTCCCTCTTGTTCCCCTTCTCCAGGGATTATTTTCGTCATTCTTGTCCAGCTCGCTTGGCAATTAATTGCATTCTAATCAGAGAGGAGCTCTTCCACGTCAGCCATGGCGTCTTTGCCGATGGGCTGGGGAGCAGTGTTGGGAAGTACTTTAAGTACATTGTACTTAAAGTACTACTTCAAGTAGGTTTAGGAAACTTGTACTTTACTTGAAGTACATTCTCTGAGTATGTATACTTGTACCTTACTTAAAGTAATTTTTTCTGGTACTTTCCGAGGAAAGTACATCTTTTCCACCTCAAAGTACATTCCCCGAATTTGATTTTGTTAAATTTGTATCACGAAATGATGCTTTGTCAACTCCGAAGAAATACTGGGAGGGATATTCGAGTCTCACCAGAGACGTGAGCAGACGACGCATCGCTCCGCTTGTTCTGGGGCGGCTTTCCAGTAGTTTTCTGAACTCTCGCTACTTCTCCGTCGGTCAGCGCAAGCGAGGAAGTTTAAAATATTAGGAGAGCGAAATTAATCATAATCTAGCACCGGAAACTGTGGTGCGGAACAATTAAACTTTTCAAGCCGAAGAAAAAGACAACAGAGGAGAACGTCACAATGTTTTGAGACATTTTCTTTTGTCTTTTCTTTGCACTTGAAAGTTCCTTAATTTTTTCGCACCCCAATCTCAGGTGTCACATTATGATTAATTTTCACCAGCTTGCTTTCACACTCACTGTTTTTTTTTTATTTAAAGAGAGGACACTCCTCTCTCAGAGGATTGCTTGCGGAAGCTACATGGCTGACGTCATGCTCTCTCCTAGTACATTCAATCCCATTGGACGCAACAATCTAGTGCAAGCGGCGCGAAATTCAGAGGAGCGATTCTGAATTTGGCTCCATTCCTGAAAATAACTACTCTATGGCCACTTCGCGTCATCAAATATTTGCCGCTTTTTTTTTGGAAATAGGTCGTGCACCCCTGATTGCCCCTGGGCAATGCATACCAGTTAAAAATCACTGTGTAGGGGAATTAAAGGACATCATGAAAGATTATGTTAAAATACTTGTATTTTACTTTTAAAGTACATTGTATTTATAGTACTTTACTTCAAGTACGTTGCACCCGGTGTACTTAATACTTTACTTAAAGTACATTGTGTCTCATTTACTTCGTACTTTACTTGAAGTACCTTTTACATGTACTTTACCCAACACTGCTGGGGAGATAGAGGTGAACGCTACGGTCGGCGCCGTCTGAGGTGTCGGTGAGGGCGGCTGCTGTTGGTGTTGCCGGGGTGGCCACGCTGTAGCATTAGAAAGTGGCGTAGGTGATGGTGAGTTAAAACTTGTGTTTGGACGAGTTGGTTCATACTGATTTAAAAGGCTAAAAAGCGCAAATCGAACAAAGGACAATAAAGGCACAAAGACGACAAGACGGGCGCTAACTCACAACTGATTTTATTAGAAAAGACATTGTCACTTATATACGCAAAATCGTTTGCCACACCGACAATACAACCAATCCCCACTCTCACAGGCAGTTATCTAGAAAAGTTGCTTCTTTTTGGAGCAGAAAAAGAGAAGTCCGGACTCGGTGCACGAGGTATTCTCGTGCACCGAGTCCGGCAACGGTGCACGAGGAGTGAAATAGGAGTGAAAGGAGCACAGCATGACGTAATTCCAAATCGCTAACAAAGTTCCAATGCTTAAAAAAAAAATGCGGATTATGCTGCGTTGGCTTAGTCGCGGGGCTGCGGCTATGGTCTGCGGTTTGCTCGCTTTCGTTAATGGAAAGTGCTCAAGGTAAGACGAATAACACGTTCGAATTTCTTTTCCAGCTAAGGTTCTTTTCGAAAAATGCATTGGGCCGTATTTTGTTTGGTATAAATATGCTATACTCCGTTTCACCCTATGTTGTACCTAGAGCCACTAAATAAGCTACGCTTCAGAGTAACGACACTTGGCCATATTGTGGCTTAAAATCATGGTTGCGAGTTATCTGAAGCTTTATCTGAAATCACAGGAAACGCGTTTACGTCCTCCACAAAAGCTTAAACAGTCCGCGACAGAGAAAAGCAATATTACATGAGCTTCCTAACACCGAATCAAATGCTGAGGAAGTCGCACTTTTGAATCATGACGATCTGCAGTTGCGTCTGCTCTGCACAAGCCCCAATATGGCGGCGCCCACAACAATGTCGGGGAACGGAGTGCCGATACTCTAAGCGCAGCTCATTTAGTGGCTCTAGTTGTACCGTAGTAAAGGGTAGAAGCGCGAGCTCATGGCTGTGCTTGTGCCGCCGAGATGTGCCCCAGAACAAGGAGCTCGCGCTTGTAGCCTTTCCTGGGGTACATGATAAGGTGAAATAGAGTATATAATAAAGAACGTAAACGTTCATTTGACGCCGTGTTTTAATCGCCGTTGCACGGACACTCGGTGAATATCGACGATAGTCCGGTCCGCGCTGAACGGAGCAAGGCAGGGTATGAACGCGACTTTGGTAGCCGGTTGGACACTCACGCAAAGCATGATCCCGATTAACGTTTTGTTTGCGTAGCTAAATCGGGGTGTACGTTGGCTGACGCTCGCTTCGACCGACAAAAACTTGATCGCCGAGCGCGGCAAAACCTCCCGTGTGTATACGAATACATTTTATAGGAAGTTCGTAACGAAGGGCAGAACAAACGTATGGCCGTGTAAAAGTATCGCAACCGGCGGCGTAGATTCGCCGAGCTCCATATTTTGCTTGTGCTGACGACGTTTTTGTCGGTTTTTATAACAGTAACAGCCTTCGCACCGCCCTTCGAAGGGCTCGATCGCGTTGGATCGCTTCGAACAGCAGCGCTGATGTGTACAGTCACTCGCTTTTTCTTTAACGACCTTGTCAAGACTTCTTCAATACCGGCGTCAAATAAAAGCGATCGTGCTCGGCGTCGTCTGCTTCCATTTTATTGGGAGACCGTCTGGCTGCTGGTCTCGCACAGAGGAGGAAGCTCGAAACTGCGTAAAAACAACTAAAAACCCGTTTTTTTATTATTATTTTTTTTGACGTTTAGTAGGCGTTTTGAGGACTCCGACTCGAGTTACTCCGTTTGTAGCTGAGGGAGCCGCTGCTGAACGCGCCCATGGCTATCTAGGATGGTTTCGCTGGGAATTTCCTTCCCGTTTTGCGCGGTTTTTAAATCTTTTGTCAGGTCGCAACGGGATTATGCTAGCATCATATGGGCTCCTCATCAGGATTATCTGAAAACTAAATTAGAGAACATTCAAAACAAAGGGACGCGCTTCATTTTCCATGACTATGCACCTTACACGAGCGTTTCGGCACTGACACAATAAAGAGCAAGCACATTTACATCCATTAGAAACCAGGCGTAGGTATCCCGTCTCACGTTCCTTCACACGTACTACTATAATGTTTCTCTCAAAGAATGTTTATTACTTCCAGCACATCGCATTTTTGATAGACATGATCATGCTGACAAACTTCGCTCACCTCATTGTAGTACTAACCAATTTGGCAACTCCCCGTTACAGCTTGCCATTTCAGAATGGAACTATTTACTTCAGTCAGTGTAAAGTTGAAATGGAAGATAGAGCAAATTTTAAATCTTTATGTGAAATATTATTCCACATTATCCCGGAATGAATATTGTGTGTGAAGTATTTTTTGTTCGTTGTTCTTTGTTCTCGCTAGACATGTGTATACTATTGTAATAATTAATTGTGGTACACTTGTTGATTTCCTACGACTTATATATCATATGTGTTATTCTGTATTGTATTGTCTCCACCTATGTAACTCCCCTTCACAATGCCCGAAAGGGCGCTTTGAGGTACATTACACTCTACAAAAAGCCCGTGCGTCTACTTGCTCGCTTAACACTCGGAGAGCCAATCACCGCAACTTACGAAGGCAGCTCACCTCAGCGAATGACGATGCGGAAAAATATTTTAAGACCAAAAAACGCAGTCTGAGTTGTGACATTAAGCAATGCAAAACGTCACGCTTGCATTGCTTAATGTCACAACTCAGACTGCATATTTTGGTCTCAACATACGTTTCGGCATTGCCATTCGCTGAGCTGCCTCCGTAAGTTGCGGTGATTGGCTCTCCGAGTGTTGTGCGGGAAAGCAGACACACGGGCTTTTTTTAGAGTGTAAATAAATAAACAAGTAAATAAAAAAGTTACTAAAGCGGTTTCAGACGCTGCAGCCCGGCTCCTGGAAATTTTTTGCATGCTTTGCGCGATTACAGACGCCGCCGGCTCTGCTCCAGGCACTCTAAAATAAGTCTGTGCGTCTACTTTCCCGCAGAACACTCAGAGAGCCAATCAGCGCAACTTACGGAGGCAGCTCAGCGAATGACGACGCCGAAACATATGTTTAGACCAAAAAACGCAGTCTGAGTCGTGACATTAGGCAATGCAAGAGTGACGTTTTGCATTGCATAATGTCACAACTCAGACTGCGTTTTTTGGTCTTAACTCTTAACATATGTTTCGGCATCGTCATTGGCTGAGCTGCCTCCGTAAGTTGCGCTGGTTTGCTTTCCGAGTGTTGTGCGGGAAAGTATAGACGCACAGACATTTTTTAGAGTGTGGGACAGTTAATGCTTTCGTATTAATGATAATGAATATGCATAATGAGAAAACCGAGGCACCCAACATGACTGCTTACGACGGGCTGCGCAGCGGCAATGATGGCGGTCGTTAGCGGCTTAAAAGCGGGTTGTGTCGGAGTCGGTCGTAGTCGGTAGCAAGTGTGCGAACCCATGTAGCTACATCCACCAGAACACGCGGATCACAGGAAGAAGCGTTCAGTGAGCGACGGAGTCCACGTAATGCTTCGACTCAAAATATCAGCTTACGCTGTAACACCGAGGGTCCACCCTCTTAGAGCACTTCACGGGCCGGAATTTCTAGGGCCGGCTCGACCCGGCCCGGTAGACGCACGGCCCGGGCCCGGCCCGAGCCCGACAGAACATGTAATTTCTAGGCTCGGCCCGACCCGGCCCGGAAGATACACTGCCCGCTCCCGGCCCGGGCCCGGCAGAATTGTTAGACAGAAGCTTGAGCCCAGCCCGAGCCTGACAAACTTTTTTAAATATAAGCCTGAGCCCGGCCTGGGCCCGACAGATTATATACATGAGCCCGAAAAAGTTTGCAGTCTTTAACCTAAACACTTTCTAAGCTTAAAGCGAGCATATTTGATTTAAATTTCTTTTAAACTTGGACCGAGCTACTAAATTACAAATAGCGCTAAGACAAGGACAGACGAAGAAGTGGGCAGGACATACGCTAACTCACAACTGACGGTTTTATATACAACGATAAAGGAGGTGGTGAAGGAAGTGGTTGGTGTTGAAAAAAGAAGAAATAATTCTATTTCTAGCCGGGGCGTTCTAAGACAGAAGGTTGTTAGACTAAAAAGACTAGGTAAAGCACAGTAGACCAAAACGAAAATATTAAAAATTAAACAAAGGTAATGAATTCGAACTATATACGATAATATTTCTTGAAGGGTTAGAAAATAACCTCTAGACAAAGAAAAACGAAAATAAGAATTAAAAAAAAATTAATAAGTGATTGTTCATAGGCCGCCAGTCAGTGCCTCGTACAGCCTATAATCCGTTTTACATCCAACAGGCACCACAGCCAAAGCTATACCGGCGCGAGAGCGAAGACCAGGGTTGTGAAAGTTGACTTAAAAATTGTACCTAAGATACAGTTACAGCTACTCATACGAAAAGGTACCTAGGTACGTACCTATAGGTACTCGCTTAAAAAATGTACCTTTGTGCAGGTACAGTTACTTCAAAGATACTTTCCTTATTTATTTTCCCCAAATTTGTCAGGGTATATGGAAGTCAAGCTTTTTATACTAATGATACACACAAAAGCGAGTTCGATAAATGTCCTTTATTGGTGTTAATGCGATGTCCACATCGAAGTTGAGTCCTCGCGTGCCCTATCCCCACGCTGCAATTGGTTCACCGAGGTCACAGCTGCTTCCACTGTTTACCATATCACGCCGAAACCGCCGAAATTCACTTGTTGACGTTCTTGCCCTCAGAGCCGGTGCTGATGTCGACGGGCCAGAAGACGTCAGCCGCATGAAGAAACGCATGAGTCGAGTACATATCCCCCAACCTTTACGACGACGAGCAAAAGGCTTCAAGCTACCTTTTTTTTTTTTTGCTTTGTTTTTTGCTAGTCGCAAGAAAACTACTAAGCATTTTTTTCTGATCTTGTTCAGTTTTAATAATTGCAAAATTTGAGTCCGATTTATTGATTGAAAACAGTATTATACACGCGATGTTACATTGCTTTACGATTGTAATTATAATTTGTTTTCAATTATATTTTATATTGTATTTATGGCAGAAGATAGCTACCACCAGGACAAGATACAGGCAACAGAAACTGCGCACATCTTTCAATTTATCTCATCCCTTGTATAGCTGTCAGGGGAGCTTCAAACACGCAATGAAGTCGATTTCGGTTTGAGATAAAGGAAGCAGGTCGATATTTTCGAGATCCAAAGGGATTCGATAAATTGTTATGGCCAGAACGGCATCGCTAATACACCGTTCGCTCAAATGAACACCGCCATTCGCTAAAGAGTCGTTAGATGAAACGTCATTGGGAGGGGGGGGGGGGGCTTCGTTCGCTAAAACGTCGTTCGATCAAGTCAGTGCCATCCAGGTCGTACCCAACTCAACGTTAATCACGGCACATGGAAGTGTGATAATACTTCAAGATTTATAGTTTCTACCATTTTGACGAAGCGAATAGAAAAGTACCTGTAAATGCCAATTTCACTTAGTTACAAGTTACTGGAAAATGTACCTAAGATACAGATACAGATACCGAGAAATGAATGTACCTAGGTTTGTACCTCAGGTACAACCAAAGTACCTAGATAGCGATTTCCAGTTACTTGTACCTAGGTACTTTACAACCCTGGCGAAGACCCACCCGGTGCCCCACCTCACGCGCTCAAGTGCAAACGTAATTCCGAAGATTGTCATGTATAATGGTTCGAGTACTGAACCTCTTTCTCAGTCAACGCCAACGATGGTGTGGAGTCGCATTTTCCCCCATTGGCTTGCATGGTTTGTGCTTCAAAAATTTCCCTGTTCCTCTTGTCTTTGAAACGTCTGATCACTTTTGTGTCCGAAAGCAATGGTGTGCAAGAGCAATCTCGCACATGCATTGCTAAATGTTCAGAAGGTGTTGACTTCAAAGTCAGAGCATGTTATCTCAGTCGTGTATTTATGCAGCGTCCAGTCTGTCCTGTACACACTTTCCCACATGTGAAAGGGATTTCATACACCACTCCGCTGTTGCAGTTGACATACCGGTGCTTGTGGTTTATGTCGCACTCATGATGTTGTTGCTCGACATTGTTGATCTTTGGGCACATTCGTTTTATTTTATTCGGTGCCGATATTACGACTTGGACATCAAACGTAGATGCTATCTTCTTCATGTTGTGGGAAATCTTGTGGATGTAAGGTACCACAGTTCTTTGCCAATAATTATTCGGCAATGGCAGTCAGAACTGGAAAGGGGTAACCCGAGGCTTTCAAACGAGTCACTTGTGACTCGAAGTTTGAATTGGCTCTATGCTCACATGATTTGTTTAACGCCATTCTTAAACAATTAGACACTATGCCTTGCTTAACAAGTTTAGGATGGGATAAGTTATAGCGCAATAGCCGTTTTTTAGAACGTGGGTGGTACATCCAGCAGGTCTGGTTCTCGTTGAAAGTAATCTGCAGGTCTAAACACTGTAGGATGCCGTCCGTTGGTACCTCAATAGTAAAGTTGAGCTGATCAGCTTCCAGAAATGTGGCACGCGCACTGTCGATAGGATGATTGTCACATTCATCAGAACGAAAAGGGAGGAGGACCAGGCAATCGTCGACATATCGAAAAATGCGCGAGGCTTGGTTGGTTGATAAAGTCTTAACAATAGCCTGATCACAATGTGACAGATATATGTCGCATAAAACACGTGCAACGCAGGAAACTATGCAGATTCCTCTCTTTTGTAAGTAGGAATTTCCATTGAAGGAGACTGCAGTGGAACAGAGGTAGAATCTCAAGAGTTCTAAAAATGCCTCTACTGATGTTCCGCAGTTGTTTTAAAAATTAACCCTCCCATTGGCATCAATGGAATCGCTTACTGCTGCATACAGTTTTTCATGGGGAATAGAATAAAACAAATTTTTCAAGTCCAACGAAAACCCAAATCTCACTCCCGTGGGATTTTCTTTTAAATGCTTGATTACCTCTTGAGAGTTGGAAATTAGAAAAGGATCATCCAGATTGAGAATAGACAAATGGCGCAGAAGACATCGAGACATGTTCCCCTGCCAGCTTCCTTTCTCAGTAACTACTACACGAAACGGGCATGCTGGCTTGTGTGTCTTGGCGGTGAAGAACATCTCCTTGTCTTCTGTCTCGTTGTCTCTGTCCTTGTCTTAGCGCTATTTGTAACTTAGTATGTATAACCAACTAGCCCGCCAGAATATTTTAAACCGAGCTTTCTTCTTCTTTTTTTTTTTTTGACACGATACATGTCTTGATTTAGACGATGTTTTTTTGAGAATATGGGCGAAATATGCGCTTTATGAGTGATTTTGAGGAAAGAAAAGTGGGCAATATTTTATTTACTGTACGCATTTCTTGAAGAGATATTGGACTTTTCTTTGTGCAATTCGTTTCACAAAGAACTTTCCTCTCTACATGTTTTTTGTGAAGAAACAATCACAATTACGCTAGTGCATCTTCAAAAGGCTGTATAAGCATAAAATTATCTATGGTAGTTAGCTTATCTTTGGTGGAATAGTAAGGCCCCCTCCACAAAGTGCAAAATCAAGCTCACGTCTTTCCTTCTTTTTTTTTTTTGAAAAGCAGTGGAAAAAGACATTTATGTTGTACGCTACGACTGGTGTGCCCTCGTTTTCTTGACCGCACATTCCCATATGCTGGTGGAATCCTATACGTTTCCTTTTATCCACGTAAAAACTCCAAATGCAAAACGTCTTTTTTTTTTTATCGGAGCCGCAGTGATTTTGCGTTTCGCTTTTTTTTTTTATTGATCCTAAACGATCAATGAGCACACTTTTGTTATCAACAATTTAGAATTTGTGGCACACGGCTGCCCAGCCACAGCTCGGGCCGGCCCGGCCCGAAAATATTTTTGTTCAAGCCCGAGACCGGCCCGGCCCGAGCCCGTGAAATGCGTGCTACCCGGCCCGAGCCCGGCCCGCAGGCCGGGCCGTGCTCGGGCCTTCGGGCTGGCCGGGCCCGTGCAGTGCTCTACACCCGCTATCCGAAAGTAGGTCGCGTTCTTGTGTCGAAATATTATTACCTGAGCCGCTGGGCGGCCCGCCGTAAAGAGATGCTCAACTGTGCCGCGGCTGTTATAATACAGCACTTAATTTAGTGTGTGCTTACGAGCTGTGTTTTCTTGTTTTCTTCCCTGGCAGATATCGCAACTGGCATCTGGCCAACGTGAGTAAGACTGTACTCTTTTTAGACGTCGATATTATTATTTCCACCAAACACGGAAAGCGTCGATGGCTGGTGTACATTATTTTAGTCCTTTGTGAGTGTTGCATTCGTTGCGAAGAGACGCGTAATGCTCAAAACGTGAATAGCCTTAAAAATGAAAACACACACAGAAAGAATACGCCTTTCCAGAAGCGTAGCTATGACTGATGTGACAGGGCAAACAAGCCTTCATTAGTGAAGCGAGAGAGTATTTACATGTCTGTATGTCTCTACACAAATTGTATATCTACTCATATAGTTAATGAAGAATTGTTAAGTGGTTAGTGCATATGTTAGGTTGAGCCAGTAACAGTTAACGCCCAATCTTTGTTCGCCAGAATGAACTACTCGCGATGTGAGGCTTGTATTTTTAAAGAGGCACGGAAACAAAATTTTAGCGCTTATTTCTTTGCCTAAATATGGACTATCGAGTACAAAGGCCTCAGAAACACCAATTGTTCCCTGGAAAACGCGATAAAATATATTTTAAAACAAATGAAGCATTTTGCGATTTTCGACGAATGCATCTGATGATTTCCTGGAGGGTCTTTATGCCATTGGCTCCACAGTGACAGCGCTGAGCAGTGGAAGTACGGCGTACTATAGTCGACCGTACGAAAGTGTCATATGTAACCCTGATATATTTTATATATGGCCATATATGGCCACATACCGCCATATATGGGAGCAGATACGGCCACATATCGCCATATAAGTGGGCAAATACTGCCATAAATGGCCACAGAAATGCGTAAATACGGACATATATCGCCATATACGCGTGCAAATATGGCCACATATCGCTGTATAAAAGTTCAAATACTGCCGTTTATATAGCCCGTTCACGACATATATGGGTAAAAATATATCCCCTGATAATGATATTAGGGCCCGTTTCGGTCGTGCAAGCAAAATGTTATATGTACTCGCGAAGACACTAGTTGATTTATCTAAATTGCATGAGTCTCGTGTAATTGGTTAACTATTGCTAACATCCTTAAAGTGAAGTTATTCAGATATTTGGACCAATTAAGCAATTGCTCATTTTAAAGATTGAAAGACAAATGAGATTTGGTTGTATGTTTGACGTGTAACAATATGACGAAGTGCATGAGATCGGAAAGCGAGTTAATCAAATAATGGATTTTAGATCGCATCTTAGGCACCCGTTCGCGTTAAGGGGTCCTGCAATGGCTTTTACTGATTTTAATTTGCACCAAACCTGAGCACTGGACGTAAGTAACTTAACGACACTTTTCTTTTCTCGAATTTCGCTTTATTTTAAAAGTTATAGGCAGATTAAGATTACAAGCAAGACGCAAAAATAACCTCCTTCATGACGTCCTTGGTTGCTTGAGTGGCCGTGAACTAGCCGAGGGGTAGTGAGCTGAGCGAGCGCTCACGGCTGCCGTACTCCGTGTCGACGGCGCGAGAGGGCGCGACTAAAGCGTGTTCTGGATAGGCTGTATGTAGCGGGCAGCTAGAGCGGCTCTCATTGCATTTGCTGCGCGATTAAACACAAATTCGGCATGACACTTCATTGGCCACAAACGACAGCAAACACGGGGTAAAGATCAGTTCAGAATGGGAGCCACTTCGCGCTGCCATACCGCGAAACAGCCAAACCGCCAGACAAAGCTGCTCACCGAAGGCCTTGGGAACGCTCAGAGCCGGTCGGGTCCTTCGGTCCCTACGGCCGCAGCGCCGCCGCGTACATCCGGGACCTTTCCGTGTCGGCGCCTGATCCCACTACTCCTTTCTAGTATGCGCCGCCTTTTCCACCGCTTGGTGGCGGGTATGTCGACGGATCATTTCTTGTTTCCGTACTTTATAAACTGCATTTGTTTCTTTTCTGATCTAAAATACTGAACAAAACTACTTTTATAAATAATTGAAACGATTCGCGCCACTTATATTTTGTATTTCGACTAAAAAGAAGCTTTTAGCGGCTCTGACCAGTAGTAAGCCCAGGACCTAAGACGTCACATTACGCGCGCTTTCGGTACCGCGGGTCGCCCCGGTCGGTGGAGGAGGTTTCCGCGTCGTCCGGTTAAAATATGACGCACTGATATTTAGTTACTCTCACCGTGCCCGCTGGCTTGCCCGAACCCCAAGAGACGTGGAAACCGCAAAAAAGGTAGACGCTTAATTGTAGTTGCAGGGCCCCTTTGAGTGATGTCAGCGTCGCGTCAGCATCAGTGTAATACCCCGCTAATTTAGCGGGGGAAGTGGATGGTGCTATGTCGCGTGACGTCAATTTTCCCGCTGCGTCTGCAGTGAAACTAATTTGTTCATGTTTCCCCGCTAAATTTAGCGGAAACACAGGCGATAAGGCCCGTTCACCCTCTTGCAGCCGGAAATTGCAGCAGAGAGACGAGACTTGTTAAAACCTCTTAGAATTTATTTAAGACCAGAAAATTACACTGGCACGCTAGCGCATCTATGTAAGGTGACCCTGGAACTGCATTTTCTAAGAGTGAAAGGTTTTGCAGTTATTTCTGAGGTCAAATGTGCATAATACCTATAAGAAAGGCTCGTTTATAACGTTGACAAAGTTTTCGAACCAGAAGAAAGGATGTCGCGGGAGAATGAAAATGCCGGACCACCGCCAAGTTTACACTGCTGCCCAATAGGAATGGCGCCAGTGTGTCCTCTCGTTGTAGATCTTTTAAGGAACCCAGTTTAAGTCGCAAGAGTGTCAACGGGCCTTTAGCTTACTGAAGATGCAAGACTAATTCGTCGTCATGAATCCTTTTCCCTTCGAACGGCTGCCAAGCCGTTGCGCTGATACCTACGCAGCATCTTTAAAGAACCGCTCGCGCAGTATCTCAACCGCTGATTTTGCAGACGTTGTGATTCGCTGTGTGTTGAAAGTCGAAAGATGCGCGTCATGGTGTCTTTTATGTAACTCTTTCGGTAAAAAAATTAAAAGTTTACAAACGCGAACCTAACAGTGTACACATAATTCTAAATTTATTGGTAAAAAAAAAAAATATATATATTTATCTAGTTATTTGTGGACATCATGCGCAAAAATACTCGCACTTAGTTTTTAATTTAAAATGATATTTTGGGCTGACAACTTCTTTGGAAGTTCAAATAGCTGGACTTCACAGAGCCATCCTGTTCACTCGGTATTAACAGCAGGGTAGACGCTACGAGTGCTTTAGGCCAATCGTGTCTCCGACTAAGGTCACGTACCTACAGCCCAGAAGCTAGTGATAAGGCAGAACACGGCACCTACATCAAGCCCAAGGCCACAAATAGCATTCACTGCACTATCAATCTGGGGGACAAGAGACAAATCCTCGTTGTGGTTATTGTTGGGATCAGGACCTCGATGGTTGGGATGCCCAGAATGCAGCCTTTTGTGTGTGCACTCCCGTTTTGGCCTTTCCTTCTCTCTTTTTCTCTCTCTCCCTAAGCTGAAAGCATGGTAGAACGTCCGCCCTGCCAGGAACCAATCAGCCGTAGACTTTTTATCGCTGGACTCGCTCTCTGCGCGCGGGAAGTGGCAGACGCGTGGTCGCGTGGTGTGACGGATGACGCATTAGCGTCGGCAATCTTGGAATGCCTGCTGCCGGGCCTAGTTTGGCGTATGTCGCGCCCTGCGTAGCTGCTGCGGATTCTGCTTCGGCGAGTAAATTCAACGAGTCCTACCACGTATGTCGGCAACAACTGATTTCTTCAAAAGCCCAATAACTTTTGTGATGAGTTTAGTGTTCGGTTCTACAAATGACAACTATGCTACATCGTGTTGAATCTTCACGGACACCTTCTTTCTCGTTTTTGTATTTGAGTGGTGGTTCTGCCATGGCCGTGTCGACATGTATCTTGGATTACACCTTTCAAGTCCGGTATCGTCAACAGCTAAGTGCGCTGCAACCTACTTCGCGACAATTGATAGTTTTCCTAAAGGTACTCTTCCAGATTACCTCTAGAATTAAGCCGTGTCTATCTCCTGGCAGCCGGGAGAATAATTTCACCGAAATTCTACGAGCAGTCACCTGCCATTGGCCGTCTGAAATCATGTCACAACTGCAGGTAGAATACTATATTTTTTTATTCTCCCTGCGTTTCGTGATAACACGTTTCACGGCCACCTTCTCGTGGATACACGTTTCATGGACACACGTTTCATCGACGTTCGTTACACGAATGTCAATAATCCATGCTTTCCCTGTGAATTAAGTTGAGCGAAATCAGGAGCGGTATAAAGCGCAGCTCATGTAAAAATTAATAAAAGTTGGTACATGCTCAATATCAATTGGTATTTTTCTTATACAGATGAGAGGTCACTTTTGGTGGATATTTGTAGAAAACAACAATATATATAAAGGTTAAGTTATCTGATTGGGACATATATGACCTTATATGGGAGGCAGATATACACCTATTTGGCAGACCCAGATATTGATATATAAAAAATTGGGAATATCTGGCGAGATATGCCTTATATAAACTGATGTGCTTTATATCGGCTAGATATGCTCAATTTTTATATAGCCATATATATTTTTATATAAGTCCAGATATGCCATTTTCGTAGGGCGGTGACAGTTTAAAGGGGTTATGACATGGCAAAAAAATGAAATATGAGATATATCAATACTGCTAGGACCCATTGTATGTTCCTATAATCCTGCTAAATTTGTTTTGAAAATGGCGCGATAGTTTCGTGGGTAAAGCGATTCATTTGCGGGTCCCTCGGGGGGCGGATCGGGCGAAGTGGGAGGTTGGCTACATAGCCAGCCCTCCGCGCGGTGTCTCACTTGCACGCCCCCACAGACTTGGCTCTCTTGGCGCCTCGAGCTTCGGCTTCCTCGATTACCTTCTGCGTTTCGACCGCATGCGGTCCATGACGATTACGTCTACATCATCGCTCGCCTTGTCAAAGTGTTAGACATTGATCGCAGGAGCGATCAGAGCGATTGCTATTAAGAGATGTTGGAAGCTGTTAATTTTGAGTGTGACCCGCTGGCGATCAGCTCCAGCGACGGCAGAGTTACGGACGAACTTGCCGTAGTCACCGTCGTCCGGGAGTATCTCGCGGGCGCATCCAGGGTGGAAGGTCAACCGGGCCGGGGGCAGAGAGCGAGAATAGCGTTCGGGTTGCCGAGTTGCATTAACGGTTTTGATATCGTACCACGGCGAGGAGAGCTTGGGCCTCCTGCCGCTGGCTTGGGCGATCATGGGGGCGCCTAGAATGAGAGAGCGTTCATGATCACGTGGTTTATGGACACCATAGTGTGACTAACTTGGGCAGTGTTGCCTGGTCGCCAAATGAAAATGATAAAAAAATCGTTAATTGATTATTGCAATTACCGGAGTTCTAAAAATCGCTTAACTTGGTGTATCTACTGAGTAGCCTATGAGCATTCAATTGCATGAATAATCTATCCGTTTAATTTTCGTGTCATAACTTCTTTAAAGTGGACTTTTATACGCCAACTCATGTTTACAAACAAACCGGAGCGCCCGGAGCGCCCCTAGCGGACGCCATCGGTGCCGCGCATGCGCGATGGGGGTAGTGGCCAACAGAGCCTCTGCCGTCGCCCATAAATCAAACTATTGAAATGCGAAGTTATCGGCGTCGGTGTGAGTCCCCCTGCCCTTATCGCTGGCCGAGATCTGCAGATTTCACGTCTTCCTGGCCATGTCTGACTACATGAGCGGCGTCACCGATAACCAACGATAGCTCGGTACACCTGCCAGATACTAGCACGCGTGAATAATACGACATGCGGCGATATCACCGGCCACGTATGGACGTCCGCAGATCTGGCTAAGCGAAAGTCCAGATCTGGCCAGGCATGATCGAGAGGACACAAGCTCGCAAATTTCAGTCGCCTGTACGTTGCTACGGGCTGCAAAAGCGTGAACCGCAAGCTGCGCTGGTCGACGTCGATGCCGAAACGCAAGCAGAATCGGTCAGCGGGCATCCAGCCCAGCACAAGTCGGTGATGGCCGCTGGCCAATTCAATGGTCACACATCTCCAATTGTAATCTACTGTTTACGTCGACCCTGCTTACCAACGCGTCAAACCAAAGCGCTCAATGAGGCCTGTCACTATCACTTCTTAACGCAAGTACTCGGGCGAATGCGATTTGGTCTGTGCAAGCCGGTCTAACCGTCTAACAAGAGCGGGGCGCCAAATCTCTTGCAGATATTGTCATTTTCGTGAAAGATGGTTTTGGACGATCACTTCGAACGACCAGACGGTACAGCAACCGAACTCCGAGACGCAGCTGAACGGAGTTCAGCGGAGCTGTGGCTAGCGTACAGCGACTTGCGGGTGGTATCCGGCGTTCATGTTGGAGCAGAACGACGAATGCTGATGACGCACAGAGCTATCTGCAGCTCAACCCAGGTTCCTGCCCAAGCAGTTGTGGTCCGGCGGTACGCTTGACGATATTATCCGACGTTCGGACGAACCAAGAACATGAAACTGATCTTCAAACCTTTCGCGACTTGATATGACACGGCCCCAGTCGCGGCGGTTTGACGAAAAGGCATGTTTTCGTCAGGTTCCTTGTCAAAACAACTCAGGAATGCACGCCGCACATGGGGCCTTCCGCCCACAGCCGCGTAGACCGGAAGATTGCGACCGACGCGCCACCACCGCGCCGTTAGGCAGCTGAAGGCAGCACCGTCCCCATGAGTCCTCGAGTATGGGCCGGGCACAGGGGGACCTAGCAGATGTGTCCTATTCCGGCGTATATGTTAACGCTTCAAAACAATTAATTTCTACATTGAAATCCTCGTGAGTACTTAGCACAAATAATCTCGAGCGTAAAAGCACGCAAAACTGAGGTTTGGGATTATTTGTGCTGTCGACTAACGAACAATGAGTCATTCACATTTTGCTTAACAAAGTAAATTTTAACTTTTTTTAACTTTTTGCCTCTATCGAAAACGAGGCCGCCAGATGCAGCAACATACGCACAGATGAGGCATGTGCCATACGCCAGATTAAGTCTGTATATACGCCATATCAGGCTGTATGCACGACCAGATAAGTCTGTATACCTGCGCGAGATAAGTCTGCATATACGCCATATCAGATCTGCATACGCCAGATAAAGCACCGTGTATAGGCCGCACTATGAATCATATAATGTTTGATGCTGTTGCCAGATATGGCCCCGATATATAGATTTCCATACGGGATAGGCAAAGTAAAATTACAAAAACAAGCAAAAAGTAACCTCCTCCATGACGTCCTTGGTCGCTCGAGTGGCCGTGAACTAGAGGAAGGGTAGTGAGCTCAGCGAGCGTTCACGGCTGCCGGACTCCGTGTCGACGGCTCGAGGGTGCGCCACTAAAGCATGTTCTGGATTTGCTGTTTGAAGCGGGCAGCCAGGGTGGCTCGCATTGCATTTGCTGCGCGATTAAACACTAATTCGGCATGACACTTCACTGGACACAAACGACAGCAAACACGGGGTAAAGATCAGTTCAGAACTGGAGCCACTTCGCGCTGCCCTACCGCCAAAGGACCAAACCGCAAGCCAAAGCTGCTCGCTGACGGCCTTCAGCAACGCTCGGAACCGGTCGGATCCTCGACTGCAGCGCCGCCGCGTACATCCGGGACCTTTCTACGCTCGCCGCTCGTCGCTGCCTGATCCCACTACACCTTTCTAATATGCGCCGCCTTCTCCACCGCTTGGTGGCGGGTATGTTGACGGGTCATTTCTTGTTTCCGTACCTTCTAAACTTGATTTGTTTCTTTTCTGATCTAAGATACTGAGACAAAAACTGCTTTCATAATAATTGACAGCTCGCGCCACTTATATTTTGTATTTCGACTAAAAAGAAACTTCTAGCGGCTCTGACCAGTATGCAAGCCCAGGACGAAAGACGTCACATATCGCGCGCTTTCGGCACGCGGGTCGCCCCCGTCAGGTGGAGGAGGTTTCCGCGTCGTCCGGTTAAAATATGACGCACTTGATATTTAGTTCCTCTCTCCGTGCCCGCTGGCTTGCCCGAACCCCAAGAGACGTGGAAACCGCAAAAAACGAGGACTCTTAAATATGATTGCAGGGCCCCTTTGAAGTGAAGAGCTCCCCCACCTCTTTCCACTTGAGGCAGAACGAACGCTGTAGAGGAGGTCTCCTCATCTCAACACGCTTACGCTCCGACAAAAGTGGAAGAGTACGTTCCTGCTAATCCCTCGATACGCGAGAGCGATCGAGGGATTAGCGGCCGCTGTTGAAGAGGCCACGTTGGGCCACGTCGGCAAGAGTCGTTGACGAGCCGTTCCCGTCTTGACTGAAGTTGACGGCCAGGCGACCGTCTTCTTCGGACAGCTGGCTTGCGTCGTTAAAATTGATCAAATGTTCGCGAACATTCTTTGCGTTTACGGCGAGACGCCGTGCTATTGTCTGGCAGAGGACTGGGGCAGCAACATATAGTGTATCGACTATCATGAAATTCCGGTGCGCCGGTCTACCGTGTTTGCGAACGTGGGGGAACTGCCGAAGCTATCGGTATCGCTCGCACGCTTGTGCGGGCAATGATTATCGTAGTGAAGACTTTTCCTACGAAAGGAGCACAAAGGCGCTAAAGTGGCTCGTGGACCCAGCAACAGCACGGCCTGACCCACTGCAAGCGAGCCGGCCCCGGCGACTGTTCTCGTCATTGACAGTAATGATCTTCCGAGTTGGACATGGTACTCTATCACACGGCTGACTACCGGGTAACCTGCAGCGCAAGCACTCCGTGAAGGCGGCGATGCCGACCGGTGGGGCGATCAGGACGATGGGATCGATTAGATGGTGCGGTCGTTCAGTCCTCGCTCAAACACGTGGGGCGTTTTTTTTCACGCGCTTCGCCCGCGTCATCGTCGGCGCGCGTCGCTCGAGGTCACCTACAACAATGCGACGCGCGGGCCGACGCCAACATCTGGCCTGGACAGATATCGGCACGGAGCGACGCGCGCCGACCCTGACGCGGGCGAGGGGCGTGAAAAACGTCCTATGTAGTTGGGCTCATGACTACGGTACGCTTGGCCCCTGCCAGGGTCTATGACGTCGCGGGCGCGACGGATATCCCAAGATGCATCGCGCTCTTCGATGCCTGATCTTGAAGCGCTCGCCAAAACCTGGCATTTAGAACAAAGAACATAGCCATTCGCTCAAAATAGAAGCGTGCGATTATCATTTATGGGTATGATTGATCCTCTTCGACTTATCTCTGAAGGTTTTGCGTATATTTTAGGTTTCGGTTCAATATTCCTGGTGATGTTTTTTCATCGATCAGTCGTCGCCAACCTGCGCTACAAGCGCTTACCCTGCCGCAACCTGCTACGTTTTATAAAACATGTGAGGAATTGAGGAACAAAAGCTGTTAAGAAGATACGGTATAGGCTGTGCAGGTTCTCAAAAATGTCGATTAGCACTTCAAATAACGTTTTATTTAATTCATTATTCGTATCGAACACTGACAGGGAGTCCTCGGAGTGCTTTGCCATATTCCTCATTGTTCGCGCAATGTTCCTACGTGTTAGCTCCGTTGAGTGCGGTTCTCACCGTGCACTAGTGCATTGCGGAAAAGCAGTGCCCGCAGAGTAGAGATTGTGATTTTAAAGCAGCGCACAGCGTGCTATGGGGAAAACACTCCTCCACAGCGGGAAGGTGCACACGCACGCGTCGTGCATCCAAAACGAATTTCTGAGCCTGATAAGTTCGAAAGTTCGAAGATTGTCGAACCTTTTAACGTACAAAGGTCGACATTTCGGAACGTTTCGAACCCTTCGAACCCCTTGGTTCGATCTTCAATTCTCGGGTTTGAAAAATGTTCGCGACATCTATAATTGTGAACCTCTCTGACTGAAAAGTGATAATATTGGAAATGTGCACAGCATACTTGAGTAGAAATTTAATTAAGTCATTGAATTACTGTGACTTAATTACGTTTCTAAGTAATTTGTAATTTTGATGAATTAATTTTGACGGAAATTATTTGTAGTTGTACTTTAACTGCTCTTCAGCCTTAGTAATTGGGATTTTTTAATTACTATTACTTTTACTGTTTTACATAATTAATATAAACGTGAAGATTTATCAATTAATATCTAAAAAAACATATTTTTGCAAATTCTTTCCAGTTGGTCAGGCCTCTAATTGTAATTGTCGTGAATACTACAATTGCAACATGACCCCTAAAGCGAACCGTTAAAAAGTTAATTAACAGATTTTAGTTAATTAGTCAACTTACCGTGACGATTATCTCCTCATTTAATGTCCGCTAAGCCTGATAACTATATGGTGAAGACGGCAGTCATCCAACTTTCTCTCCTCCCCCCCCTCCATTTCTTTTTAAAAATGTGTTTGAAATAAAATCAAACACCCTATAGTAACACCGATAACTTTTGCTTTTAACCACATATATAAAAAGGGCACTAACAACCTTGGTGGTGTTGCAAATAACAAAACAACAGACTCGTGCCATACACGCAACCCCTTCATTCTAATAGTACAGTTGATAAAAAAAAGGCACAAAATTTGACGAATGTTAAATTATATATACTGAATAACAGTCAGGCAAGTAATAAAGAAATACAATTTAGTGCTGAAAAAATTTATCACAGCATCCCAGTAACATCGTTCAAGTCAGGCAGCTCTCAAAGGAAAGCAATCGCGAAGTAATTGCGCTACTTTTTAAAATGTATTCATAGTTCTAATGAATTACTTTTTGTGTGCTAGCAATTTTACTTCTAATAAACTACTCTTAGAGAAAAGTAGTTGTGATGGTAACTAAATTCTGTTTCCAAAGTAATTGAGCAAACTATGGTGCACACGCGAGTTAGCTGCCGAAAGCATGTATTTTCGTGTTACGGGAAAGCTCCCGTGACACAAGTAACGCTATTTGTCACAGGCGAGAGCTGATTTGATGGTAAAAGAATAAGTTAGCCTTTCTATGAACAGTGCCCGCGTGTCTCATCGTTTTCCTACAGCAGAAAGAGCACCGTGAATTAAAAAAAAAACACCTATAAGCTGTCTTTTTTTAAATAATAATTAATTACGGTTGAGAATGTCGCTAGATACAACTACAGTCTCACAAATGTATCTAGGTACAGTCACTCGCACACAAAGATGTAACAAGTTACGTTTAAAATATTTTACGGCGGAGTTGCTGACCAATGGATCAATTTGTAACGTTGAAAAGACGATTCCACGTCGACTCAGTACTCCACTAAAGCTAGTGTTTGAAGCAGAAACAACAGGTAGCGCTGATGTCGAGACTAAAGTCAATGTGAGTTTGTGTGTTCGTCAACGTAGTTCTAAAAAAATAACTGACTGATCTCAGATACAGCGCGGATCGCATCTCTGGGTTGAAACAGGGGCCTCGTCATTTGCATTCCGCCAATCACAGTGATTGGTTCGCGTTGTGCGAGAAAATTAGACGACCGTAGCGAGCCTGCCTTACTTCTGATAGACGCTGATCGTGGCGACCGGAATATTCGAGTGCTCCGAGTGTCGGCGATCGCACCTCATCTTTGTTTTCGTGAAAACACAGGCGACAGATGTCTACTGTAGTTTAAAGGCCCGTTCACACTCTTGCGACCGAGTACGACCGAGAGAGAACAGACCGGTTTTGAGCCTCTTGCGATCTCTTAGGACCAGCTCCGCTGTAGCGCATCCGGTCTTAAGAGATCGCAAGAGGCTTTAAAACCGGTCTGGTCTCTCTCGGTCTTACTCGGTCGCAAGAGTGTGAACGGGCCTTAGACGAACGCAGTCGATACTCCGCCTCCACAGCGGACATTTCTGCCTTCGAGAACACTTCGTCGCACGCGCAGCCAAAGCCCTGCACGAGGCATGCAAGGAGTGGAGCTTCGACTGAATTCTTCGCGCCGAGATTTTTCGAGTGGCTCCTTTCCGTGACGTCACGATCAGGATTTGCTTCGCCGTGGCGTCACGGGATTGTGATCCTCGCTACATGTCATTCGTTGCGAATGCTCAATGGGGTCTGTAGAAAGCAGGTTGGCATCAAAGTTGACAGCCTTATCTTGATCCTATTTTCGTCGTTGAAATCAGAATTAATCTCATTAGAGACGTCAGAGTGAGCCTTTGGCTAATTGTGAAAACCCGGCCAGAGCGACGCTTTTGGTCGCGCAAGTTTCTTGATTGTCATCAGCGCCCTCAGTGACCTTTAATGCCAACAAGCCGATGAAGGCAAAAAAAAAAGAAAAGAGAAGTTTGTGTTTCGACGACGTGAAGTCGGTCTACCTTTGACCACACTGGTTTACCCTGTAGATGACAAATCTAGTGAGTGCAGTACCACTTCTGTTCGCGACTCCAACTGTCTATAGGTGGCGCCACTCGTTTTCGAAATCGGCGGTTATAGTGAGAGCCGGAGATGCGAGCGGGTATAACAGTTGTTGAGCTTGTCTAGTGTGCTGGCTTCACTGAGCGACACAAATTATTCCCGCTTATACCAGGAAACTATATGGTGTCATGCGCGCAAGTCACCTTTTTATCCTGGAAAAGAAAAAAAAAACGGTGTTTAGCGCAGGGCTGGGCAATATCGCGATACAAATTGTATCGCGATAGTATCTTAGAGATACTTTCGAGTATCTGTATCTCTGTATCGAGATACATTTGAAAAATGTATTCGTATCTCAGTAGTGAAATACCGTACATTTACAATGTATCGCTTGTATTGCGATACTTTGCCAGACTTAGGTATCTCGTTACATTTGTTGCCCTTTTAAGATAGAATTTAAACGATAAAAACATCTGTTTGATGCAAGTTGCTTCGGAATTCATAATATGAACCCGCCTTATATCATAATCCATCACGATCACCAGACATAAAAATAAGCAACAACTGTGGTTTAAAGAAGGTTACTTGCAAGAATAACAAAATCAGCTCCTATCACAAAGCCCTCCACCCTTTCCAATTTAGAAGAGCGAACGCTGTAAAGGAGTTGAGTGGAGAAAAAGTACGGCCCTGTTGTCCAATCTCCCCACACTATGGGTGACTCAGAAGCATAAAAGAAAACAATTTGAGATATGCCCTCACGGCAAAATAGGGTTCGTTTCGGGCAGACGCCTATTGTCAAGCAAGGTACGCAGTATTTACCGTTTTGTAACTTTGTAACTTTAGCGGCATTAATAACAATTAAAGAATTCTAGATAAGGGGCAGTGCATAAAATGGCACAAAAAGAGGAGCAAAAGCATAAATTATCATTCGCATTCGCCAAGAACTATACACTCTCCCCACGTAGGACCATTCGGGAACAAATGTATTTCTATAAGTATCTGTATCTGTATTTCGGAATACTTTTTTGCCGTTTTTGCAGAAGTCTCTCAGGGATATCCCGTTGCATAAAAGACAAATGCATCTCAGTATCTGTATTTTGGGCCTTAAAACACATGTATCTCAGTATTTGTAGTCCCAAATATTTTTGGAGTATCTCTGCCCAGCCCTGGTTCAGCGCCAGGAGGCCCCTTTCAATTCAGGAACGCAACCGAAACTAACTTTTATTTTGGATTTATATTCCCGATATAGGTGTTAATTTCAGTTTCGCTTCTAACTCAAGATGTGTCTCACAGCGTAATTATATAGCTAAAGAGATTGTTCGCGGAACTTTATTTCGTGACATACGTGTCCGATCTCGGCCACTTAAAATACTTTGGAGAGTTCAGTGTCCCTTTGAAGACTGGGTCTTTCGTACACCTTAAAGGTAACGCAGTTCTAGGTTTTTGGGGCATTTAGATGATTAATTGCTTTAACATTATTTCCAGCACAAAATAACAGAATCAATCCAAATATTACAAAATAACGCCACAGGTGATGAGTTTAGAATATGTCCACAAAACGTATAAACTAAAAAAAGCTGTTCTCACTTCAATACATCCAGTGTTTATGTCTATCTTGATAACAATGTGTTTATGTCTATCTTGATAACAACTGAAAACAGAACGAAATAGTCCTTTCTGTAAATACTTGTATCGTTAACTGGAGTATTTTTGTTACTGTGACGTTTATTGGGGGCCTAGTACATTACCGCAATTTGTATTATTACTAATACAATTAAGAAACGTAGTTTTTCAAGCTCTAATATAATTTGCTGCTTATGATCTCATTTAAAACGCGCGACCAACTATGGCAATCCAGGGTTGGCAAATGATCATCACTGGTCTCAAATGCAGCCTTTTTAATTAACAAGTTATAAAATAAAAGTCCAAAATCAATGAAAACATTCTAGGTAGTCTGAGAAATTCATGTAAAATGACATTAATTGTAGGTAAAGCATATGGTGCAATCAAAGTCGCGACATTTGAATTCCATAAAACTTCCAAATTCGCCGCCAATCCTTCCAGACCATATGCCCCCCCCCCCTTTAAAAAAAACAAAAGAAAAAAACAATGTTTTTTTTTTCATTTATTTTCTTTAATTGTTAATCGCCGTCGTTGTGCCCGCCTCAGGCTTTCCAGTTTGAAGGAACGCCTACCCGCGTGCACGTCTGCTCACTGCAGCACGTTTCGATGGAAAAGCGGTGAAACAGTAGTGAGTTTTTGTATTGCGTATACGAGCGAACGCGAGCACACCACACTACGCTTGCGCGGAGCCCAAAATTGCAGTCTTGGATTGGTGAATATGGCAACGACGCGCATGATGAGCGCGTAGTACGCAACTCTAACACAAACGCACAGCGCTTGCGTTTGCTTCTATAGACAATACTAAAACTCTCAAGTAAGGTATACAATCCCGTACCGGCTGCAGCACCACATTGGGACAGTGAAGAGTGTGGTTTGCATTCAGAAATGACTGTTCGCGATCCATGATCGCGCATAGTTCCGCCGTGCCCACTGAGCAGGAAAACCGTGAGACCCTCACTAGAGCGCTTCCGTTTCCGCCGCGGGAGGGCGAGCAACGAGCTAGAGACGCGAATCACGCTGACTATATAAATTTCCAAATGAAATTTCAGCGTCAATTGCAAACGTTGCGCATTACTGTTCGTGCACTGAAATTGAAAAAGCGTGTGGCATTGCAAAAAGCCTGGGGCGGAGCGATTCTTTCTATTTGCGGTGAAACGCACTGGTAGCAGAATATGGGAAGCACTGTGTCACTAGCTCTTTTCTTTGAGCGGCTGCTACTCCTAACGACTAGGCCGGATTGGGTAAGCGCGGAGCCCTCAACTCCAGGAGTGTGCGCGTCCTTCTATCGTTGGGCATCGTTCAGCAACTTCAGTCCTCGATGCAAAGGAGCCTTATTGTAACCTGTTGCAGGTCAAGAAAAGCGGGACAAGCTCGTCCCGCAAAGTCCTTCACTCTTTCCTCTTTAGCAGAGGGAACGCTGAAGAGGAGGAGAGGAGGGACTCGTCTCCTGTCCAGCGAAAGAGCTTTGACGGACGAGCTTGTTCTGCTTGTCTTAACCTCCAGACGACTTTAACCGCGTAATGTTGGGCGCACATCCTAACGATTTGTGCATTTTTTTGGCATTCTAAATTTGGAGCGCCAGGACCAAGTTAGATAATTTTTAAAAGGCAATGTAAAACGTATTTAGTGTGGTATTAGATATTGCTTGCTCCTACTCTCTAAAACTAAAAGCGCTACAGGTCGAATACCCTCGCATACTGACAGGTGCATTAAATTCTATGCACAGACTCCAGTTAGCTGCATAATAATAATAATAACAAAATAATAACAACAATAATAATAATAATAATAATAATAATAATAAAAGATCGAAGTACACCTAAGCATTCCTTATGAGTTGTGAATGCGAAAGTATGCAAGCCGCTCGTCCGCTCTTTTTTCGTCTGCTGTGTACTTTTCGTCGCCGGTCGGCGTGTGAGCTCCCCTGGTGACCTTGGACGCTCCACGCTGATGGACACGCAGCGCCATGGGGTGAGCGGTCGTGGAAACTGACGAGCGCAGCGGCCAATGGGAGCCCCGTCGACGCGCGCCAGCCAATGGAACCAAAGGAAACTAGCTGCCGTTTTTGCGCTTCAGAGTGATGACGTCAGCTCGCTCCATGAGACAGTTAATGCTTTCGCATGAATAATAATGAAAAAGAAAAGACCGCGTGAAACTTGAGCCACAAACGCGACGTATACTAAACTCTATAAAAAGGCCCATGAGTCTACTTTCCCCCACAACACTCGGAGAGCCAATCACCGCAACTTACAGAAATAGCTCCGCGAATGACGATGCCGAAACCTATGTTTAGACCAAAAAAAAAAAAACGCAGTCTGAGCTGTGACATTAGGCAATGCAAAACGGCACGCTTGCATTGCTTAATATCACAATAACTCAGACTGCGTTTTTTGGATTAAACATGTTTCGGCAACGCCATTGGCCGAGCTGACTCCGTAAGTTGCGGTGATTAGCTCTCCGAGTGTTGTGCGGAGCAAGTAGACGCACGGCTTTTTATACAGCGTAACGCAGAAAGTAGGTTCTTTCATAATACAAGCTTAGCAGAAACATGTTTTCCGATCCGAGCCTTGTCAAGGTCTTCGAACAAAATTTTACTGACATTTTGTGTGCGTGCGTGTGTATGTGTGCGTGTGCGTGCGTGCGTGTCCGTGTGCGTGGCGGGGGGGGGAGGCTTTAGCTCACCTAGCTGCATACATATGAAGAGCCTTCTTTTGTTGCCGTCACGTCCGCGCTATACTCTGGCAGCTGTTTTGATCTCCAGTCGCTGCAACACCACCGTAGGCGAACGTCTCGCTTCATTTGCCAGATCGTGCCCTCAATTCAGACGAAAACAAAATACACAAATGGGAAACAGGTGTAGCATGTACAGGTAAATCGACCTTGACGAGAGTTGATGTCTCGCAAGGTTCGATCAGCGGCCTCGAAGCCGTTGAGCGCGCTCTTGATTTCGTAGCGCTTCGCCGAGCTCAGGTGGAACGTTCACTTCATGTTTCTGTGGCCAATTGCTTGAAAAGGGGTGCGATAAATCAATAAAGTGACGTTGTCCGTTCTGGGAAACCGACGGACGAGCAATCCCAACGGTTGTGGGTGGTCTCTCGTGACGGAGCCAGAATGGCGACGGCATTTTCACTTTCTCAAAACTCGCCAAGATTGTCCTTTGAAAAGGGTTCCTTCAACGATTCAAGACGCTGCTTCGCCTGCGTTGCGTTCAACTGACCAATCACGGGTCGAACGGAACATTTGGGCGCGTCTTTTCGACTTGTGATTAGTAGGCCCTAAGCGGTGTATAGACCTTTTCACCCTCCGCCATATGGGCGCTGCCATCTTGGAGTCACGTGATGCGGCCGCCATTAGGTTGCGTCAACTCGTCGCTCCGCTCTCCCCTCCGCGCTACTCGGCGTCTTGGCGGATGCGTTAAATTAGTTTTTTTTCGTCGCATTTCACCGCGTTTCTTGCCTCACTCCCTAAAGTGTCGTCCGATACTTATATATTTACCATGTAATTGCATTACACTATTATGTTCGCCATTTCTGCAATTAATTTTTCGACACGTTTGGACTATTTTTACCGTCGGTGTGCCGGCTACGTGAGGAGGCTATATGGGCACATGAATCAACGTTAACGCTCGCGCACATTCAGCACATATATGACTCTAAGACAGCACAAGGGTTCAAAGGACAATAACTCAGGTTTGCTTACTAATAATGGCGGAACATTCACAATAGGAAGCACAATATAAACATATACATGATCGCGCATTTAGGATCTCAAGGAAGGTGAGAAAATACTCACTGTAAATAACCACGTGTGTTTCCTGAAAGCATCGTGTTTTCTATTTATAACAGATCGAAAACAGTGGCTTTTGATCATATAGGTGAACTTGTGGACAAGATAGGCAACAAAAGTTCAATTATTTTTTTCTGATGCTAGAAATAATATGGTACGTCAACATCAGGTCATTTGTTTGTTTACAATAACACACCTACATATGTTTGACGTTCTTAATCGTTTTTGCTATATAAACATTCACTCGATCGGTTTATTTATGAATTCCAAGAAACTGTATACTTTGCTCAATTAGTCCCATGTGTGCAGTATTTTAATTGTTAAACGATTCTTTTTAAGATAACCAGTTCAATTCGATTAATTTATTTCAACACAAAGGTTTTGACTTCCCGCGTAAGAAACTGTCCCAGACAGCTTGAGAGTGCATGGGGTCCATAATATGTGACGTCGAAAAGAATCCGTCTGCAGGAAAATCGCAGGAGTGTAGCGTTGTCAACGGGAAATATGGATTTACTTTTAGTAGCTGGCGATGCCGAAATCTACAAAGCGCATCGGTCCAAACCAGTGAAGAGCTTTCGACACAGGTCCATGGTGTGGTGCCTGGCGCTCGACTTCAGCTCAACTTAACGGAGATAACTTCTTTTGCGGCCTTTAATTTCATCTGGCAAATTTTTCGGGAGATAAATGTCAGACTTCATTTGAGGGCCCTGTCACTTATCTAATACCTTGAGAACGTCGTAATTAAATCTCCGTATAGCAAATACTGTAAACGACTTAATTTTCGCGAGGACCTCAATTTCGTGAATCACCTACAATTCGCGAAAAATAGGCCCCGCGAACAATTCCGGTAAAATGTAAACACATTGAAATCTATATGGAGATCCCACCGCGTCGCAAAAATTAGAACCCGCGAATTATTCCAAAACTTCAGCTTTGACCTAAATCGCGAAATAATGAGCCCGCGAAAAGTAAGTCTACAGTATAGTCTATTTCAAAAGTCATTATTGCGAAATCTTGTTAATGAGTACTTTAGTTAAATAAATTTTCTAGTCGGCCTAGGTTGGTGTATTACAATATTTCTCAAGAACTTAATTTATTTAAATAAAACAGGCCGAGAGAAAAACACATTTTTATATTATCTACGTCATTATAGGTGACTTCTTCAGTCTGCGAAGTTCACATAAAGTTGGTCTACGAAACCCAAACAGTAAACTCGTCACTTCACCTGTTTTTCGTGATTCAGCAAATTGTTAATCATGTTGTGGACCTCCTTCTTCACTAAGCACTCATGCATTTTTGTCTGTTACAATATAAGATGAGCAGTCGAATCTCTGGCTTGAGCTCGAGCCCTTCCATACCACTAGGTGCACGCGCAGCCAAAGCCCGGCGGCAGGCAAGAAGCTCGTGCTGGATGCGGAGCTTCTCCTGCTCTTTATTTATTTATTTTTCTAGCTACTAGTGTCCGCGGGTACGGCCGTGGGCGACGGTAATCCTCTCTTTGCATCATAGCAGTTGTCTCACCGCCGAACCTGGCCGAAATTGACGATTGGACGTAATCAGACGCATCTGGGGTTCGTGAAAGTGTTCGCAATTTAGGCTCGAAACCACATCGTGGTTGTCCAAGTGACTCAGTACCATTGTGCCATTCGCTGTGTGCCTCAAGAAAGAAATTTGTATCACAAAATTAAGCGAAAACGGCATGAAACAGAAACACAATCGCATGCGCGTTGAAACCGAAACAACCCAAATTGAAGCAACCTCATGGCGGCGAGTGCGCCAGCGCCCTCTACCCGACGGTTAGCCAACTACTGAAATGAAAAGGTCTGGCATAGACGGACAGCTCGCCGATGTCGGTGTTGCAGCAGACGCGGCCGACGTATAATACTAAAGACGCACCATGCAGGGAACGCCACAAAGACACAAAGTAGGAAGCCTTCAAATGCTTATTTAGTATTACAAAAAAAAAAAAAAGTCTCCTGGAGGAAAACTTTTCTTTGTTGTTTGTGCTATTTTAATCGTTTCCTCGACTTGAAATTCATCTTGGTCGAAGATTTAAAGAGCAAAATCCTTTCCTGACCTGAGAGGAAGACCGCGTTCGTTAGTTCAGGTGTTGTTTCTCCGACCGCCTGCAGTAAAACTTAAGAACGTTCAGCTTAACGTATGCTAATTCAGCCACGCGTTTCAAGCTTCTCACACACACACACAAAACAAACAAAAAAGTCCCAAACACCCAAGGCTTGGGCGTATACGGCTTAGGAAAGTGCCTTCCTTCTATGCGAGGGCTCTCATGGGAACAAAACCTTCTGCTGAGCTAGGCTCAGGTGCCTGCATGTGCCTTTCTCTGCACTCTAGACATTCGTGAGATGGAGTACAGGCAAGACGTAACGGTAATTTCATAAATCAAACAAAGTCTAAATCAGTTGTAAATGCCGAAACACAAATGGGAAGCAAAATTCTACTTACTGCATGCTATTTTTTGTTTTTGTTTTGTGTGTTTTCTGGAATTTTATATAAATATATATATATATATTTCCCCAATGCGGGGGTGTTTTTTGGCGCTGCGCATGCGCGCTGGGGTTTTCCCCTGTACAATGATTTTTGACTTTTTATTGAAAACGTGTTGACTTATTGATGACTCTCATTACTTTCTTTTTGACTTTGACTTTCTGTTGACATAGTCAACATAAAGTTTGTTGATATTGTGTTGAAACTTTTTCGATGATTTTCTTCAGCCCGAGTCAAAAGAAAAGCTGTTGACTTTCTATTAACTTTACGTTGACTTTTTTCTACTGACTTCCTGTTGACAGTGTCACCAGAGAGACTGCAGACGCTCTGTTTACTTTGTGTTGAAAATGTCCAGTTGACTCTCTGTAGCCAGTGTCAATAGGAAAGCTACAGACTCTCTGTTGACTTTTTATTGAACACAGTAGATCTTGACTAGATGTGAAAATTTACGTAAGTCACCAAGTCCTTCAAAATAGTCTCTGACACGATGAGAACTGTAGGGAGGAGTGTCAGTTGTCCCGCCTCCAGCGCGAGCCTTCTACCCCTGACAACGTTTCAGCGTCTCGCGCACCTCGAGCGCGCGCGGGCTGTCAAGCACGACGGAAGACATGGGACACGTGCTGGAGGCCAGGCGTTCGAAAGACACGCCATTGACTCTATTAAAATAATCAACTAGTAAAGAAAAGCAAAATAACTCCTTCAGTGTAGAGCAACTGTCTTGAGTCGCTTCGCTCTGAGTGGTGGTATGCAGAGAGGCCATAACATTTCTTATAGGAGCCATTTTTGTGGATGTTGTTTTAGCGACTGCGCCGAGTTATTATTAGTTGTACCAATGCTTTTCAGTAAGAGATAAAGTCCACGAACTTCGAAACACTGTTTTCCCTTTAACAGGGCCCCGAGAAGGAGATCGGATAATTGGAGCTTTAATAAGTGCGGAGGTGCGCACCGGCTAAATTATTACCTTCAAAATGTAGGCTATATAAGGATCTGGAGCAGTCAACGGGAGTGTTAATCAGGTGTTGAGTGCTTCATGGTTAAAAAATGGAGTGCTCTATGGTGTTTGTGTTTGTTTCTAATGTGTATTTGTGGGGTGTATTAAGTATGTTTCAATACCACAGGGACCATATCCAAACAAAAACGAAAATCGCGTTTTTTTACGTTATTTTGTTGCAGCCAACTTGGAGCAGAGTGGAAAGCCATAGCAAGCCTCCAGAACTTTGTTGAATGAATAGCTAAGATGTAAAGAATTTTTTTGTGTTCAGACGGCTGTAGTTTTTTGGTTGAAAAGCTGTAGCTTTTCTATTGAAAAGCTACAGAAAAATAATGTTGGAGGCGACAGAAAGTCTGTTGACTTTTTTTTAATTAAAAAGTGGGCCAATATTTAAAAGAAAGTCAACAGAAAAGCTAGAGAAAGTCAGATGAAAGCTGTTGACAATTAATATCATCTGATGACTTTTTTCAACAGCCTTTCAACAGAAAAGCACCACAGTTTTTTGTAAGGATTGGCAAGAAACGCGTCGTCCTCCTTCAACGAACCAAGGGATGTGATGTTGTCGACATCGGTGTGAGTCCCCGTGTGTTTCATTGCGCTGGAATTCTTGATTTTATGTCTTCCTAGCAAGTTTGACTATTTTAGAAAACTTAGGGAAATTAAAAAGGCTCGTCACAATGCAAGACTTCGCGTGAATGATACGGCGTACGGCGATCCATTCTGCGTGGACTCCGCAAGGTCTGGTTCAGGTAACGAGATTCTGCTCGCCATTTTCAGTGGCGACATTGCTCGGTCAGAAAAGAAGCGTAGACAGAAGCTGGGGAGCTCGACGTTGGAACTGAAAATCGGAAGCAGAATGGCACCATGTGACTTGGGCTATAAAAAGCCGGTGATCGCCGCGGTTAACATCACTGTGTATCTGCTTTATACACCGAGTCGATTTAACCAAGACGCCCTTAAAGTTTACAGGTCTTTAAAGGCCATACAGCTACGTCGCATCGCAGTTAATTGTCGTGTCGACGGCGCATATACCTTTGACGTGGTCTACGGATTGTTGTCGGCCGAACGTTCATACGGTCGTCATAAAATTGAACGTAAAGACGCACTGAATGCGGTCCGGGTAATCCAGACCACTTGACGGTTCTCCCGCGTTCATATTTCAATAATACAAGTCAATATAATAAAGAAATAAAGACCCAATGAACCGGTCGTGGATCATTGTAAAAATGGAGCATTTCGAAACGGGTTAGGGTCAGTGCGTAGAGCAATCAAAGCGGAAAAAAAAGGGGGGGGGGGGCGAGGGGGCTATTCTCGTGCTGTGCAAGGCAGGAAAGATGAATGAAATGCCGTTTTGAATGATCTTGGGCCTCCAACTTTATGCTGATTATCCACACAGGACGAGATGTAAAATAGGAGAGTTATCATTTCATCGCGTAAGATGGGAGTATGAAAATAAATTTTATGAAATAAGCAGAAACGTGAACTTTTATGACCCAGAGAGAGAGAGAGAAGAAAGAAAGAGAGTGAGTGCGTAAAGATAAAATAATTTTCATTAATGTGACACTTGCAGTGCGATGATAGTTCGATAGAGTAAAACAAACTAATAGATTTTGGATGGACTCTAACGTAGTGGCGAGGATGTCATGACCGGGATCTCAAGTAGAGGCTGTATATTCTACTAGCTCTGGTGTGATTAATGTTTTATAGAGTACAGTGCCAATTTAGGTGAAACGGGTGCCAATGAGAAGTTGCGTTTTAGATAGACTAACATGCAGCTAGCACGAGCAGTCACATACTCAATATGGGATTTCCATAAAAGGTTAGAAGTTAAGTAAACACTAATATATTTGTAGGATGATACTAGTTCTAAAGAGTTGCCAACAAGGTAGTAACAAAAAAGGCTGTCATTTGGTTTGCAGGACACTCTCGTGTGTTCACATTTGTTAGTGTTTAATTTGATTAAGTCACAGCTTACACCAACGAGAGACCAACGTAGGAGGCCATGAAACAGGACACGCTTTTTGCTGTGCACAGCATTTGCTAGGCGCAAGCTGAAGTTTTCTCTCTGCTTCCGGTTCGCTTTGGGACGCTTCTTGCCATGGTGGGAAAGTCACCCTTCGCTAGCTCCTGGACAAAGCCTTGGAGCGTGCTCGTGACGTATTGGCAGGACGTGTGGCCACTTACACACTCCGCTGGCTGTCGTCAAGGCCCCAGCCCCCACCTCCCGAAAACAAGAAGGGGAGGGCTGTGGAGGAAAACCGTGCTGTTTGCGTGGTCGATGATGCCCTTATACTGAAAATTGAGCGCGCGCGCCGAAACGTTCACGTTTTTAGAAGCGCGTGCACACTTTCTTTGCCGTGCACAGCAGAAATCGCGGGCAGGAATTCGGTAAAAACTATAGACGCTGTTTACAAAAAAAAAAAAAAAACGTCTGTTTTGTAGGCAGTGCGCGTGCGCAGAAACAAAATTCGCATGTTTCTTGGCATCTCTTTGATTCTGCACCTGCTAAAGATGTAGCGTCGTCATGGCGACGGCATATGGCGTGCCTCCTTCGAAGAGAAGACTCCATTTATACTTGCTGCCGTCCACTTCCATCACACCGTCTTCGCCTTCGGGATGTGCAGCAACACACAGCATTGGCCGATGAGCGCCAAAGTATAGGCGATACACACCCCAGCACATCCAATTTGAGCATGTATCTGGTAAAGACAGTCCGTCGTACCGTCCGTGCCGCGTCGTCGGTTGCTGCAAATCAATTACCATCTCAAGTTCAAACGTTTCGCGCACCAAGTCCACAACCAAGTGCTTGCTCCTCCCCTGGTTAAAGTCACCCATACCGATCGTGGGCATATGTTTACCCACCCGCGATGTAGACTATAGCCATCAGTGTTGGGAACTACTTTAAGTACATTGTACTCAAAGTACTACTTCATGAAGGTTTAGGAAACTTGTACTTTATTTGAAGTACATTCTTTGAGTATGTACTTGTACTTTACTTCAAGTATTTTTTTCTGGTACTTTCTGAGTAAAGTACAACTCCTGACTTCAAAGTACAGTCCCCAAATTTGGTCCTGTTAAATTTGCATAATAAAATTATGCTTTGCCAACTCTGAAGATATACTAGGAGGTCTCACCAGAAGCGCAAACAGACGACGCATCGCTCCGCTTGCTCTGAGGGCAGCTTTCTCATAGCTTTGCGAACTCGCTACTTCTCGCTCGGTGAGCGCAAGCGAGGAGGTTAAAAATATCAGGAGAGGACAATTAATCATAATGTTACAACTAAAACTGATGCGGAAAAATTAAAAAAAAACTTTCAAGTAGAAGAAAAAGACAAAGAGAAGAAATGTTTCAATTGGTTTGAGTCATTCTCCTCTCTCGTCTTTTCCTTCGACTTGAAAGCTCCTTGATTCTCGGTGCAACAAGCCAGTACAAGCGATGCCAAATTCCAAAGCCGGACTTCTGAATTTGGCTCCATTTCTGAAAATAACTTTCTGTGGCCACTTGACTTATCCAATGTTCACCGCCATTTCTGAAAATAAGTGATGCACCCCAATTACCCCTGGGGTGATGCATACCAGTTAAAAAAATTCTGTATAGGGGAATGGAAGGGCATCAAGAAAGGGTGTTAAAATGTACTTGTACTTTGAAAGTACATTCCATCTATAGTACTTTACTTCAAGTACAATGCACCCGGTGTATTTATTACTCTACTTATAGTACATCACCTTTCATTTACTTCGTACTTTACATCAGAGTACTTTTTAGAGTACTTTACCCAACACTGCTATGCCATGGAAGCAAATGCTTTTTTGAATACGTTTAGAGTGTCTTCACAATCCAGTGTTTAGAAACGCCCAATTTCGTCCTGACTCGTCTGCAGCGACACGCTAGACATTTGCAGCTATAACGTGCACACCTTTCATTTCATTTGACTTATTGTTCCTGAAGACCCGATGGCGTTACAAAGGGGAAGAGCAGGGCGAAAAATTTGAGACAATAACAAAATACAAATTATTATATAACCAACAAAAATAGGATTATTAATGGTTGTTCTGAAAAGATCAGACCTGGTATGAACGTCATGGGAGTCGACTTGCGAACGTTTCGCGTCTATGAGGAGTAGAGTCGCCTTTTCGCTAAGCAAGGACACCTCGCCACGGTTCCGGACGTAAACGCGGCAACTCCAGCGGCTCCATGATGTTCGCGTTCCTTATGCGTCAGACACCCCTTCCATCTCAAGTGGGTCTGCGGACCATGTTTCGCGCAGTCCAATCGCATGCGATTTGGTAAGCACCGGATCTGTGAGCACGTCATCTCTGTGAGCAGGTAGACTTTGCAGACTGAGTGCCGCAACCCAGAGGTTTCGTTTAGCGTAAAAGCACACCCGCTCGCTTCGTGATTGTGTGGAGTCGGTGCTTCTCGAGCCTTCGCAGCATCCAGAGGCGTCGACTTGAGGGAGAGCTCCGAGCCCCCAGCCCCCCCCCGAAACAAGCGTGCAGACGGCAGGAAATACGCAGTAAAAGACTCTTTCGGCGACGGCAATTGTTAAAGCGGTCAATGTGCTCTTGCCCTACAAAACAAACAGAGAAAGGCAAAAAAAAAAAAAAAAAAGCTCAAGTACCCTACAATTTTTGTGTCGGAAGGAAAAAGAAAGCAAAAGCAAAACAAAGGAACTGATGGAAAAAAAAAAGTGGCCCGCTCATTCGCGCTAGCGACAGCAGCGAAATTCCTTTTTGACGTTAAAGGCGCTTCAAAAAATGCCCCCGGCGTCCTGTTAAAAAAAAATATAAAAAATCTGTAAGGAAAGAAAGAAAAGCCGAACAAAAAAGACAAAATAAGATCTACGTGTTGTCGGCGATGGGTTGATTTTCTATGGGGGAAACGGGCGGCAAAATTCGAAGGAGCCACCAGACACGACCGAGAAAGCTGCAGCCTAACTACTCGGTAGCTCTCCACTTGGGTGTCGTTTCAACATTCGAAGGAATCATGAAGAGAGGGCTCCATCAAGCACCCCCCCCCTCGGGAAGTTCAAACCTTTTCGCCTATGGCACCATTGTCTCACAGACAGCGATCCTCGGCACCTCTACTCTGGTAGAAGGTGAAGTCGTCAGTGAGACTCGTCAGGTGCAGTCTGTCGACACCAGTGAGGCCCTCGGTCGATATAGTAGAACGAGCCCGCCTTGCTTCTCTATCCCTAGCAAAACTACGTTCTCTTGCTTTCGGAGCGCTGAGCCTCAGTGCGCCGCCGCTTCAGTTCAGCGACGTCCTCTTCAATACTTTCTCTTGAGAAGCTTTGTGGAGACTTGCAGTCTGAGCTCTATCACAGAGCAGGGCCAACTGCGACATGCGCGTATCCACCGGAAGAACTGCGTATCACGCGATGACGAAAATGACAATCACCCGACCAGCCGCGCATGCGCACGACACGGAGAGGATGAGCAACAGCACAAAGTAGGCTCTGAAAAAGGGGAGGGGGGGGGGGCGGGAGCCGGGCAGGCGACGTGGATTTGCATCCCAGTGGCAGCTCCACGAAGGTCCCACTGTGCAGGTGTGCCTCCTCGAGGGGACCCACAGGGAGTCGCCTATTTGGGCATAGCCAGCACATGGACTGTCCCAATCGCAAACTAGGGAAAAATAAAAGAGAAGTTCCACGCAGATCGCATGTGAAGTACATGCAGGCCGTAGTTTCCCCGAAACTATTATACGTAAATCATCATGAACTTACTCTTCAATTAATAAAATCCGTCACGTCTGGTCATGATGAACCATTTTGAAAAACAAGATTCCTGTATAATCCGCACGCGTAGATAGTCCGCGCAGCCTAATAATATTTCAACTTTTATACATGTATAGTCCGCGGACTAGAGCCCGGAAAATACGGAACACGTCATTCTCACTATGACGACGTAGCGCGGGCTGGACGAAGCGATGGCGGCGCACGACGGACCAACGTTGCGAAGGACGTAGGGCCCCTATACTTCGGAACTGTCGTTCGTGGTGCCGGCCAATCGATCTTCGAACGTAGAACATCAAGCAGAAGGGATAGAAGTGCGAAACAATCGCACGACAAACGGTTTCACGCAACTTCGTCGCTGCCGTTGTCCGCTTCGCACGTCGAAAAAGCGGAGAAAAATAAATAAATAAAATAAAAACTCGGTCGGTTGTGCCTGCATGATTTCCGGCCATGAGCTTCCGTGCTTCGGCTTTGTTGCAAAATATTGATCGGGTAGTCTCCTAATACCGTTAGCATACTAAATCACCTAAAAAAAATGTATTGTGTGTGCGTGTGTGTGTGTGTGTGTGTGTGTGTGTGTGTGTGTGTGTGTGCGTGCGTGTGTGTGTGCGTGCGTGCGTGCGTGCGTGCGTGTGCGTGTGTGTGTGCGTGCGTGTGTCTGCGCACGTGGGGAAAGGGGGAGGGGGTAGAGTCTTTTTAAAAAGGATAGTGAATCCGAACTTGAAATGTACAGAAAACATCAAGAAATACGTTCAATAGGGTCATCTGAACCTGTAAATGATAATCGCATGCTTGTCTTTTGAGCAGATGGCTATATTTTCCGTTATAATTGCCGGGAGTTCGGCGAGCGCTTCAAAATCAGCCAACGAAGAGCGCGATGCATTCCAGGAGATCCGGCGTGCTCTTGACGTCATCGTGTCAAGCAGGACCGAGCGTATCGTAGTTATGGGCTTTGCCACTTGGATGCGTCAACGCAAGTACCCGAGAGCTGTAGCCCATCACAGGGGATTGCGGAGCCGGCGGAACGGACTCACGTTTGATGGCCGACCAACGCGACGAGAGAACCGATTCGGTCCACTGATCATACATGGGTAAATTACTTCCGAAATGTACTTTAATTACGATTACAATTACTTTGCTCCAAAAGTAGTTTGACTACAATTACAATTACTACTACGTTAAAGTAATTCTTTACAATTACAAAAATACTTTTAAAAAGTGATGCAATCACTTTACAATTACTTATTTTGAGAGCGACCTGACTTGGGCTCTATAAGTTTAAACGAGTTGTTTAGAATGCAACGCATTTGTTCATTTCTTGCGCCAATGTTTGAGGAGGCTTAAGCATCGCTGTATAAATGACACGTGTTGTACCTTCACTTTTGTTAATTTTTGTTAAATTAATAATAAAGCTTGACAGTTTGGGCTTAATGAAGTTCTTATATTTTCAATAAAAAAATTAATTCGTTCATATACTCGAAGATGCTAGATCGCTAAAATAAAATTCGGTTGACACCGTTAGCCAGGCAAACAAAAACGTGACAATTAGTCATATCTGAATATTTTATGTATCAATACAAAACTACAATCCACACGCGCTAATATGACCACATTCAAGTGCAAACGTTTGATGTTATTGTAAAATATTTACATTGAGTTTAAATTACATTGGCTCAGAAAGATACAAAAATCGAATCGAGGCTCCCGAATCAATGGTGACAATATTTACAGGTGCGAGGTCAGTCTACAAAATGCTTATGCAAATAATATCCAAAGTAAACTTCCATCAGGAATTAAACGAAAATAATGCAAAGCAACAAATTTGCGTCAGTACTGGAAGGGGACGTAAAACCTGGCAAAAAAGAAAAGTAACTTCATAGTCAACTAAACTTCCCAGCCTCGGCTGAAATTTGAAGCTCAATTTTGTTTGTTTCAATATTTTGGCATGTTTACTCCATCGTTTTCTGCTCGCACCGCAGACGGTGCCAGAGGCGCCGTTGAGGTAGGCTCCAAAGAGGTTTGTCTCTCAAACCGCAATGTAAGCAAAAAAAAAAAAAAACGCTACGCTATTTGTGTGTGTGTGTGTGTGTGTGTGTGTGTGTGTGTGTGTGTGTGTGTGTTTGTGTGTGTGTGTGTGTGTGTGTGTGTGTGTGTGTGTGTGTGTGTGTGTGTGTGTGTGTGTGTGTGTGTGTGTGTGTGTGTGTGTGTGCCTGTCTATGTGTGCCAGTGTGTCACCGAGCTCTAGGCCGCTTGTGCGAGCGCTGAGGCTTTCGGAGAGGTTCCGTCGGAATCGCAAAGTCTTGCAAAAGTAATTGTAATTGTGCCTGAAATTGTTCAATTACTAACGCTAGAAATAAATTAAATCACAATCCCTTTTGGTCGAAAGTAATTATAATTACAATCACAAATTACAAAGAAAGTAATTAAATTACAGTAATTGAATTATCACCCAAGTAATTACCTACAGTTATTGAATTACTATATCCAAGTAATTAAATCACAGTAATTGAATTACTACCCAAGTATGCCACTGATCTCTGGTGTCTCACGCACGTTTTACGATTTTTACCACATGGCCGACAACATCGCTCGCTTACGTCATTGCGACGACCTGCCCTCCCATGCGCTGGCTCTCCGCCACGGATACCCCGAAAAAGGACTACAACAACGATCCCACCGACCAAGGCCAAGCGACCGCCAAGCATTAGCTAGGATCGCCTAGCAAGGCACTCCGACGACCCTGGTCAAGAATATATATCTGCCCACGACCGGCTGACTTGCTGCGAAGAATATGCACGCGACCTTTGTGGCCTTCCCGTATGGATTGTTTGAACCCTGGCCCCTATTTTGGGTCTTCCCCTCGTCGTCCCTTGGCTTCAGGTGCATCGGTGGCGAACGCTCTCGTCGGACAGGGACACTCTCATCGATTCTATCTCCTTTCTCTCCTATCTCCACCATATAAATCGCCTTCGCAACATGGGTATATACACTTCTTTTATTATGTCCCTTTTACTCCGACATAACGCTAACACACATTTAGTTAGAGCAGTTATTGGGAGCTACTCAATGCCGGTCCAATCTTCCTCTGCCGAGCGCCACGTCAACATCGAGTTGCGATTGTCTCCCAGCGGTTCATATAATAGGTTGTAAAAGATCGTTCCCGAAATGGTTACCAAGACGCAGTCCAACAGCGCGGTTTCGCTCAGTGTGAAGAGGTATACGTGACTTTTGCTGACACTCTTGTATACGTTCAAACATATCTTGCTGGACGTCGACTCCCTCCGCATCCCCGAGGCCACGAAGAACGCCGCGGCGTTCTTCGAACTTTCGCGTCAACAACACCCTCCTCCTAGCCCGTACGAAAATGTCAGATCGGAGCGGTTCCAGTTCGGATCCGCGCGGTTCTAAACTTGTGGACAGTTCAGATCCGCGCGAATCCGATCTAATACCACGCGGTTCTGGGTGTAACCAGTCGGATCCAGTGAGACGCAACGCACTGGAACCGCACGGTGATGGGTGGATCCGATCTGTTCCACTTGGTTCCAGTGGGGTCTGCTTCCAGCCAGCGGGCGCGTACATGAGTGACTGGACGAGGGGGGGAGGTAGGGTCGAGGTTGGCGGGGAACTCCCACGGTCTCTCGCAGGTTACGTGTTTGGGACAGGCGCATCCGCTACGCAGGCGCTGCGATCGGCGGTTCTCCGCGCGCGCGCCTCGCTTTGTCTGTTGCAGTCGGCGGCAGCGCTCCAAGAGTTTAGGTTCTTCGCTCTCGTCGGACTGCCGGTCGGCGCTCGCCCGGCGGCGACGTTCGCGCTGCGACCGCACGGATACTGACGCGCCCATCGTTGCCCTGGATGGATACCCACTGACCTCGTCTTTGAATCTTCATATAGTGTGAAGCTGCCACAGGGCGGATCCAAGCGACGGGGGCGGCCGCCGCCCGCCCCCCCCCCGCCAAACAAAGACAACCCCTCCCCTCCCCTTCTCGGAGGCCAATTTGACATGGGTGGACCCCTCGGTGCACAAGGAAGAATGGGAGAATAGTATATCTTTTCAAATTTTCCGCCCCCCCCCCCAAAACGGAGTTCTGGATCCGCCCCTGAGCTGCCGACCCATTGCACTTTGGCTCGGCATCTGGATGCGCTTGGCGCTGGTGTGTTTGGTGACAATACTTGGACAACTGAGATACCGCTTGCCCGCCGGAACTTCTCGATGCGCTCAACATTGGATACTGTGCTTGTGCGTGCTGTGTGTGTGTTCTGTGCACCGTGTTTGGTGACGACGCCTGGACGACCGTGTGCGCCTCCGAAATTCCCGCTGTGCTCACCACTGGACTCTACAAAAGTATTTCGCGCGATGCCCCTAGACGTTACAAGCGAGAGATCGTCGCGATTTCAGACCCAGGATCTTCCGCCTGGGTCTGAAATCGCGACGATCTCGCTTGTACGGCTAAAGGCTTCGCACGAAATACTTTGTAGAGTGCAGTGGTGAGCGCAGCGGGAATTCCGGCGGCGCAACACCTGGGTCTGAAATTGGGGCACCGGTTGGTACTGCGCGGTACCGTGGCTCTGCAGAACCACTGGAACCAGCTGGTTCCGCCTGGATTTAAAATTGGGGCACCAGCTTGTATACCGTCTGGAACTGCGTGGTTCCAGGCTGGATACAAACTGGTGCCCTAATTTTGGGTCCAGGCAGAACTGGCAATTTTCATTCCGGCCTGTATCTGACATTTTCGTACGGGAGATCTCGTATAAAACCAGCCAACTGCGCCATGTGGGCTTACGTCCTGAAGAAGACAGTGCCACTGTCGAAACGTTCATGGACGTCAGGCCGCTTGGTTATTTTAATTTTAATGCGAAAGCATTAACTGTCCCATGGAGCGAACCGGCGTTTTCAGTTTTTGAAGCCGAGCGCCAAACGGCACATAAATTCTCCTGTCCCAAGGGAGCGAAGTTTGTAGTGTGTGGCAGCGATTTGATGGATAGGCTTCCATTGGCTGGCGCGTGTCATAGTTTCAGGGAACGCCACCCCATGGCGCTGCGGGCTCCGCGCCGGCAGGCAACTGGCTCTACTGTAAAGGGCTTCACCCTATGCCTACCGAAGACAACATAGATTTAATAAAGTCATTGGGTTTTAGAGACAGCGAAGGAAAAGTGGATTTCAAGACAGTAGAGATTACCAAGCAAAGATTAAGTGAATAGTGGCAGAAAGCGAGAGAAAACTAGGTACTTTCTTATTAACTGATGGCAAGGGGGTTTTATAGCCTCTTTCTTTTCAGTGCGGAGTGAATATAGTTTTTAGATTTAAATATTCTAAGCTTAAATGGTAAAACAAATGGCTAGGTGGCGTAAGCTACCGCCTGATCCAAGGGCTCAGCCGGATTCATCCATCTAACCGGCAGCGCTCCGGTAAAAGGAACACGGTAGCGCGCGCTCGGCCGCAGCTGCTCCTCTCGACGCCGGCGAACGTGGCGGCGCCTCAAGCATCTCCATCGTCGTCTGACGCAACCTCGGCAGTAGCGAAACCTGCCCGTCCACGCAAGAACACCGCAGACGAACTAAGGAAGCAGAAGAACGCAGCACAACGAGCGAAGAGGCAGGCAGCGAAATCCACCATCGTTGTCAAGGCTCCGAATTCACGGCGCGCGCGGGACGAGCATGCAGCGCAACGCTCTAGGAGTCAGAACAGAGCCTTTCGAAAGCGTGACAAGCGGATCGCGATTGAAAGCGCGCAGGCGGCAAGAGGACGAGGCCCTTCGACAACGCGAGGCGGAGGCAACACGTCGCACGCGGCGTCATTTCGCATTCACAACCCATAAGAAGTGCTTAGGTGTCCTCGGACTTTTTAAACACTGCAGGTTGTTCGATCAATTCTTCCGATCAGTGAAAACAATGCGGAAAAAAGAATTACTGCAATTTTTGCAACTTTTTGTTAATGAAAATCCCGCCAGACTAGAACAGAAACAGCATGTATTTTGTTACCGAAAAAAACTGTAGTGATTTTTATTTTTCGCGATCTGATTTTCTTGCAATGAGGCATTACTTTCCTAGTTTTTGTTTCTATATGATGCGTTCTGATTTGATTGCAAAAAGATGTGAGGTAACTGACGAACGAAATCAGGTAGAAATAAAGCTCAACGCATCGATTTGCTCTGAAGACCACTGCTTTTTGCTCGTGTTCAGTCCGATACAAAACATTTCTTCTGCGATGATTCTTTGATTTAAATACCGAACATATACGCATATTGAAAGCATCAAATCAGAAACAAACCGTACGAAATTGTTTTAGGGATTTGTTTTGCGGGCAAGGTCTGATTTAAATCATCCTAGTAAAATCGATCTGATTTAAATCACGATTTAAGTCATCTTGCTTTTTATTCTCCACCCTGGCTGTAGCCCTCGTTCCGCTTTTATGCCAACCTATTTCGCGTGAGTGTTACCACATTTAATTCTGACGTAGCCGGGATAAAGGAAGTTTTTTTTTAATTTTTTGTTTGAATGGGGTAAGAGTTGAAACCACTGCTTTAAAACAAATGGTGAAATGCGCAGATTTGACAATGCGGTGTCGGTATACTACATAAAAGGTCACTTCATAAATAAATATCTAGAAAGTACTCAACTGTAGCCCTCTACACTGGTCATACCCCCCCCCCCCCCCGTTAATTTTTAATTAGCGTTCTATTGAAATTGTTTATTTGGTATGATTCGGGGAACGCCTGACGTGTTACAGGATGTTTTTATATTTTAAAAATAAATTATGCTAGTGAAGTGCAGAATGATCGCATGCGCATGAGGCATCCCAGCATACTTGTGAACGTATTTCACTTGATTGAACGCTCGAGTCTAAGACTCGTAGGTGAGCTTTTCTCCGCATCGAACAGTTTTGCGGTGAGCTTTTCTCCGGCGAGCTTCTCTCCGCCGCCCGCCGAAGACATCCTCTATATGTGTGTCTTTCTGTGACCTTTAATTTATTTATTTTTTATTTTTGCATTAGTGTGAACATTTATAACTTTTAGCCTCATCTGTGAAGATGTTTATTACAACCGCACCACTGGAGCCTCTAGTATTCTAGTTACCCTCTTTCGAAGACTCTTTTATATGTTATTTCAGCTCTCACTGTTTTGGGAAGCTTTTAAGAATTATAAAAGTTTATATCATACAAAATTTCACATTCTTTCTTTCCTGTTTTTATATATAAAATAGGCTTTAGCGGAAAATTTAGCGGATATCAGGGTTGGGCAGTATCGCGATACAAATGTATCGCGATAGTATTTCAGAAATACATTTCGTATCTGTATTTCTGTATCGCGATACAGTTTTTTCACCAGTATCTGTATTCCTGTATCGGAATACATTTTGGAGTGCTTCTTTGTATCGCGATACAATCAGGATGAAATGTATTTCGTTACATTTCTTAAAAAATACTCCTCCTCCCCCCCCCCCCCAAAAAAAAAAAATACAAGCCCGAGCGCAATTTTTTTGTTGTTGTTGTTTTCACTTCTGAGGGCACTAGGGTCAAGGAGATGCTGGGGCATTGTTACCATGCTGACAAAGGTTCCTTCTAATTTTCCAAACTATTTTTCTATACGTCCTCTTCTCTCTTCTGGGAAGTGTTGCGTAGTCGGTGACTCGAACCAGGTGGCGTGCCAGGAGTGGAGTCAGAGCATCTTCTGCCGCAGGTCCTTAGATTGGAATTTTTTGAGACATTGTTTGCTGGCATCCAATGCCCACTGCTAACCGGCAACCACGGTGTGGCCGTGGTTGCCGGCCACACCGTGCAACCACGGTGTGGCCGGCAACACCAGGTCGCAATCCACGAGATCTCTGTTTGGATGATGCTAGTAAGGCCCTGCTAGGCTAGACGAAACTTGAGGACTGCAATCTATGCGTCGATGGTGGAGGGTCGGCAGGAAGGACCTTCACAACAGGGATACCACCGTATCGGTTTTCAACCGTAACAGAAGATAAGACATGTGTTCCAGAATGCTTCAGGTAGTCCACTATTCTCGAAAATTCCAAATGACACTGCCTGCACGATCTCCGACGAGGTAACCTACAACGAAAGTACGTATTGACCTTTCATACAGCAGCGTTGTAAAGTTTCATGTTCAAGGCCACACCTACAGATCAAGAATACCAGTTCATTCCACCGTGACGTCATGTGATCAATGTTGACAGGGGCGTGTTGACGTTTTGATGGGATTTAGGATGACATAAAATTTATTTAGAGGCTCGAAGTCTTTTCGCATCCCTCGTCAGACAGACAGGATGTCAGGGAAGGGACCGCAATCAGTCCTTGATAAAACTTTTTTTTTTTTTTTTTTTTTAGCCCATTGAAGACTTTTTGTCGTCCGAAACCACTACCTTCAAGGCAAAGTGCCAACGGGAAAGTAATTTCGGGATCAAAAACTTTCACTTCCAACTTCAAGCTTCATCTCATTTGGCGTCTGAAACAAATTTGGAAAATGTATTGCAGTATCAGTATTTCTGTATTTGTATTTCTGCCCTCCCTATATGTATTCCTGTATTTGTATTTCCAAATACTTTTTGCCGCTATTTAAAATGTATTTCCGATACACTTTTACAGATATATTTCAGTATCAGTATTTTAGCTACTATATTAATGTATCCCAGTATTTATATTTCCAAATACATTTTTGAGTATCTCTGCCCAACCCTGGCGGATATGTTTTAGAATTTAGCGGAATCTTGCGGATTTCTTATTGCTTCTTACGAAAGGCTGGGCACTTGATCGGTTAACCTACCGGTTAATAAATTAATGCTTTAATCGCGACTAATTTTTTTAACCGGTTAATCGGTAAAAGTTTACGAGCAACGAAAAAGTACAAACGCATTTACCATGCAGACGTGGGCGAGTACAGCCGTATGAAGGCAAACTTTAGGTGAAATTTAGACCTCAAAAAAGTCAAATTGGACGTTTAGTGTTTATACAGCGTAAGGTCGATCTGCCAGGATGGGGCGACACTGGTTTACACTGTAGATGAGCAATTTTGACAGTGCACTGCGACTGCTAACCTGGGGCCTTTAACGTGCACCACGCAGTAGTGATACACGACCGCACGCCGGTACGATGCTCCTCCAGATCGAAACGGGCAGGGGCGGGCTCGAGTTCTGCAGCGCTAGCTTTCGCTCCACGTGCGTCGAGCTGGGTGTCCGCTTTAACCCACTCGGCCACCGATTCTTTTTTTCTTTTCTATATTGCATGGAAGGATAAACAATAAACATAAACCACTTATTCAAAGTTCACGGGCTTAGTTCAATGTCATTTGTTAAGTCAAAATTCTTTGATATCTATGAGACTACTAAACAAAGGTAACCATTCCGGAACTAGTTCTTGAATGTCATACACACTTTTGATACGGGTTACAAGGTCAATGAGATGTAAGCGTACAGTCTTTGGGTACAAATTCTCATTTCTAATGTCAAGACGTGATTTCCACATGCTGTATAACGCTACAAGCATCACAAGATCAAAAGGAAAAGTATCTTTAGATGACATAGGAAGAAAGCAAATCGTGTAAGTTGTAATATCAATAGCTTTTTTAGTGTGCGCTGCAAAAAGTCCCAAAAGAAAACTCGGCCACCGATTCCCCCCAAAAAAGTTTAGACCCAAAGTGAGACATGAGCGATGAAAACGGGCGCCGCGTGGCAGTATCATAACAACCGGTACTGGCGCCCCTACGTCACTTCCGCGCGGCGCGGCGGCGCTCGGATCTGGTCGATACTAGAGTTCCTGTATAGCTACCTCCCCCTTCGGGGGAGCACATAGAGGAACTCTAGTCGATACAGATAAAACCGCGCGGTGCGCCTGTGGCGCGCATAGCGGCGAACGGCGCTCGGCGCCCAGTTTCCCCGCTCATGTGTTCCATTCTTTAGATGTGCAGGGTTCCCATAGATTGTTCCGACACCTCCGAAAACTACACCCGATGACGACACGACGAATGTGACAAGGCGTCGGCGGAGTATAGGGTATCGTTATCGGAGTCATCAGAACGATCTACTAAAAGTCCCCATTGTGTTGCCGTCGCCACGCTAATAGAATACATTTAGGATATAGACCTGTAGCCTGGTTGGCATGATGCTCCCTGTTTGTGTACGAGTGTTCTTCTTCTGAGTGGGTATATTATGTTATTTTTGTTTGTGTACGAGTGTTCTTTTTCTTGAGTTTGTATATTTGCACTGTTTCTTGTCTTTAGGCAAATATGTACGAAATTTATTGTTGTAGTATTTTTGTCAAAAACGTGTACTCCCCCCTCATACAATGCCCGAAAGGGCGCTTTGAGGTATATTAAATAAATAAATAAATAAAAGACCGACACGTTGTTTACAAACAAGCCCGCGTTTGCCCACACCAGGTGTGGGCACTGCGCGTGTGCAGAAACCGAATTCGCGTGAAGTGAAGCGTTTGCGCATGCGCAGTGCCGTCGACAGTGCCACCGCAGCTGCGTGACGTCAGGGCCGCGTGTTGGTCTATAAGCGTAACCATCGCCCATAAGTATTTGGGAGTGTATTTTTCGAATAATTCAAAATGGAATGACCACGTAGGTACTACTGTAGCGAATGCAAGTGAGATGTTATATTTTATTCGTAGGAATTTTAAGTATTAAATATTATATTTTTCTTTTATCAGAACAATCTTAGAATATGCCTGTGTTACCGGATCCGCCTCAATGTTACCTTGCAAATAGGTTAGAGCGAATTCAAAATCAGGCATTAAGCTTTGCCACGGGTGATTATAGCCTGTACTCAAGTTTCACAGAGATGAAGAACAGACTGGGTTGTAACTTTGCCCCCCCCCCCCATGCTCCCCCCCCCCACCCCCCCCCGCCTGGATACGTGCCTGCCATATACATATATACTGTATATGGGTGATTTCAAATCACCCATGTATATGTATGGGTGATTTCATCTCAACTCAGGCACGATGTTTGGGCCGAATTTTTAATTTTTGTAAAAATAATACACTTTCTCTGGCAATTCCTATAATAAAAGAAGACGCAAACGGCGAGCTCGTCGGATTTTTTGTTCTTAAGTTATGGAACGTTGAAGCGGCCAAGGTAGAAACTGACATTTTTCCAGCTTATCGAGGGTGCCTTATTTCACTCCTTCCCTTTTCCCTCCTTTTTACGCTACATCAATATAACTTTTTGGGAACACTCTCTAGATATGCATTTTTCATGATAATTAATCTCTAGGTCATGAGAGCCCTAATGTTTTTTTGTTTTGTCAAACCGCCTTTCTGCGACGATATTTGACGAAGTTCAGCAAGATGTGCTGTGTAACCTAATCAACATATTTTTATGATCTTTACATCACCATAAAGCTCCAATTAAGCTCTTTATTTTGAATATAATTTGAATATTTTGCGCTACATATATAATGCGCAACATGTGCCTGAAAAACAGGAATATTTCCAAAAACTAGCAAGTTTGAAGTCGATTTTCTAAAAAAAAAAAAACACTTTTATTTCTTTTATTTTTATTTACAGTTAGGTTATATAGTAGTCTATCAGGAACTACCAACATAAATTGTAATATATTGTTTGTATGGCTGCTATTAAGACTCGAATCTCGCGCTACGAGCGTTTTGAGCGGGACTTCGCACAGGCGCTCTGCTGAGTAGAATTTTGGCCTTTGAAAGGTTTTCTATTTATCGCTATGAGTTACCTCAATATCCAACCATAAACATTAATGCAGTTTGGAGTAGTGCACTTAAAAAAAAAAGAGTTTAGAAGTCCGTATCCACAAGCGCGGGGAATGCAGAGTGTCAGAAAATTCCTCTGGGGCCTTTTGCTTTCGACTTTGAGTTTGAAATACCGAACTTGAGATGTAGTTGTCATATTTTCTTATGTCAAACTGACATTTAGTGCATATACATATGTACGATACAGTATCTGACGCTTAGGAAGTACGGTTTATTTTGTGCACATACAGACTCTCGTAAAATAACGAGCATTTCGTAGCGTGTAAGGCTTCAAATGTGTTAGTCATGTGTTTAAGTTTCATTTATATTTTCAGGTAGTCATTCCGGGTTACTTAGACTTTTCCCATTTGACTTAAGTTTGTCCGGGAGTCTAGATGTTGCGTATCTTCTCCGTCAATACATAAGGCGAAGCTCACACATTTTGCAAATCACCCCAGTGCCAAGTAAATAAATATTGTTAGGATATTGTTGCTTCACTGGCTTTTACGCTCAGATATTGAGGTAAGTATTAACATTAAAGAGAAAACCTTACATAGGTCAAAATTCTGCTCAGCTGAGCGTCTATGCGAAGTCCCGTTCAAAACTCGCGTAGCACGAGATTCGAGTCGTAATAGCCGCCATACAAACAATATATCACAATTTCTGTTGGTAGTTCCTGACAGAACACTATATTACCTAACTGTGAATAAAAAATGAAAGAAATAAAAGGTGGATTTGTTTAGAAAATCGACTTCAAACTTGCAAGTTTTTCTCAATATTCATTTTTCAGGCAAATGTTCCGCGTTATATGTTTAACGCAAAATATTCAAATTATACTCAAAAGAAAAAACTTAATTGGAGCTTTACGTTGATGTAAAGATCATAAAAATACATTAATTAGGTCACACAGCACAGCTTGCTGAACTTCGTCAAATATTGTTGCAGAGAGGCGGTTTGACAATTAAAAAACAAACATTAAAGATATGACCTAGACGCTTTATTAGCATGACTCGCCGTTTGCATCTTCTTTTATTAAAATAATTTACAGGTAGCTACTAAAAATTTCAGAGCAGTTAATTATGAGTTAGTGTATTTTTGTGAGTCACTTGTTTTACTGGGAGACAAGTGAACAAAAACCGAAATGTGAGCTTTTATAGCCGCCATATACAAACAAAATATTGCATTTTCTGTTTATTTTACTTTATAAAGTACTGCAATAGGTAGCTAGAGAAAAACAATTAGGCAAATAAAAGGTAGGCTTTTTAGGAAATCGACCTCCAATTCGCAATTTTTTTTTAAATAGTCCTTGGTTTACGATAAAATACTGCCCTTTCTCTTTTACACACAACATCAAATTGGTTATCATTAAAAGGAGTATACTCTAAGCTTTCTGAAAATACTAAATATGATTAGAGCTGGGGGCCATGTTCGACAAATGTTTCGTTTCTCCTAAAAAGAAACGGAAGTGACGATATCGCGTCTGATTGGTTAGAGTATCAAATGACGAAAGAGGGAAATTTCGTCATTTGAGCCTCTAGCCAATCAGACGCGATATCGTCACTTCCGTTTCTTTTAGGAGAAACGAAACATTTGTCGAACATAGCCTCTGGTACACTTTGACAAATACCGTCCAAAAATGTCATATTGGCAAATTTTCTAAAATATATTTCGTATAAAAAATCGCGTTAAAATTATTTATCAGAGAATAAGTGTGTTCAGAGGCACCTATTAAAAAAATAAGAGGTGCCGATTTTGAATTAGTGTATTTTTGCGAGTTTGTTTGACCGACAAAACAGTCAAACAAAATCGGACTTCAAGCTTTCATAGCTGCCATACAAACAAAATATTACATTTTCTATTTATATTACTTTATAAAGCACTGCAATGCCTAGCTAGAGAAAAAAAAACATCAGCCAAATAAAAAGTGGTTTTTTTTATAAAATCGATTTCCAATTTGCAAACATTTTGATATAGTCCTTGTTTTACAAGAGTACACTGCCCTTTCTCTTTTACACACAACACTAAGTTTGTTATCAGTAGAAAGAGTATACTCTCAGCTTTCTGATAATACAAAATATCTTACGATATCTCAAATAGGTCACACGGAAGAGCTGGTCAAACTTTGACAAATATTGTCAAAGGGACACATTTTGACAATATTTAAAACAAAAGTGAAGATAAATAATCATAATAAAATGACTGACCATAAATAATCCCTATTCTGAGTGGCCGAAAAAAGTTACATTGCACTACCAACAAAAGGCAAAAAGTAGAAAGGAGTGAAACATGACACCTCCGACAGGCGAGAGAAAGGTCAGTTTGCGCCTACTGAAAGGGGATTTATGCTCGCTGGGGTTTTTAGTTGTACGTGACATATGAGAGCCCAACTACCCAGAACAGAATTTGCTGCTCGAAATTCGGTTTCTTTCCGCCCGAAAACCGCAGATACACCATACCGCCGATCGAGAACTGGCCGGTTTGAGTCGCGCTCTCTCTCTTTTCCGTGGTCAGGGGCCGTTTTGTAAGGTCTAGACGCGAACACCAAATTTAACCAAACTCGTTGGTCATTAAAGGCACACAGTCAATATTAAAAACTACGATATTTCTTAAATTATCAACTCTGCCTAAGTACTCATAAGCATCATTTTGCTATATTGGCCATAGGAAATAATTTATTTTTATGTGAACATCTTACTCATGATATAATATAAGTGGCAGGACCGTCAAATTAAATCTGGCATTTGTCTTCCGTAAAATTGGCCAAATAAAATTAAAGGGCGCAGGAGGAAAAATACCTTGGGAAGTCTGACTGAATTTTTATTTGTTTGAACAGATTCGCTTTGTAAATTTCGGCGTCGCCAGCCACCAAAAGTAAACCTCTGTTCGCCATCGACAATCCTGGACTCGAGTGATTGTTATGCAGACAACTCTTTCTTTTTTTGTTTTGTTTGGTGTTAAATAATGCGGATCCCAGATACTGGCAAAAGTTTAAACAACGTACGCAAAAAAAAAAAAAAGCGTCGTCATTATTGAGCATGCGCCGAACCCAAACCACGTTCTAAATTTGCAAATAGAAACGACGCTATTTCTTTGTGCGCACTATTCTAAAACTCGCTACTGTTAAGTGTCTGTGGCAGTTTCTTACGCGGGAAGTCCGAACCTTTGTGTTAAAATAAATCAAGTGGATTGAACGGGTAATCTAAACATAAAGATAATCAACAAACCACTTAAATGACTGTCGAAATGGGAGCGAGCACGGTATACAATTTCTTAAACTTCATAAGTAAACCGACCAACCGAATGTGTATGTCTCAAAAAAAAAAAAAAAGATTGAGAACCTCATACACATGTAGGTGTGACATTATGAACAAACAAATCGCCCGATGTTGACGTACCACTGCTTCTAGCCTCAGATAAAACACAAGTTAAACGTTCGTTCTCTATCTCCTCCGCGAGTTTCCTCACATAATAATAAGAAAAAAAACTTTTCGATATATTATGAATACAAAAAGCGATACTTTCGGGAAATACAGATAGTCTCCTTGCGTTGACTGACGCCTTCCGATTCAAAATGCGTGATTTAAATATAGGCGCTTGTTACTGAGAGTGTTCCGACACTATTGGTAAACAAACCTCAGTGTTCATTAAGACCTTTATACTCTCGTGATGTCTTGGTCGTCGAGTAGACGTATCGGGCTACAGTTTCCGAAGGAAGGCAAGCAAGCGCGGTGAAACGCAACGAAAAGCACGAATACAACGCATCCGCCAAGGCGCGGAGGGAGAGCGGAGCAGCAAGTTGAAGCAACCTAATGGCTGCTGTGTCACGTGCATACTTGGGTAGTAATTGAATTACTGTAATTTAATTACTTTTCCTGGTAATTTGTAATTGTAATTAATTACTTTCGGCTAAAAGGTTTTGTAATTGTAATTTAATTACTTTCTAGCGTCAGTAATTGCAAACTTTCAGGCACAATTACAATTACTTTTGCAAAACTTTGTGGCGCCGACGGAACCTCTCTGAAAGCCTCAGCGCTCGCACAAGCGGCCTAGCTTTAGGTGAAACAGTGCACAAAAACACGCACTCATACACGCGCACAACATAAATAGCGTCGCATCGTTTGTTGTTTTGTTGCTTACACTGCGGGCTGAGAGACAATCCTGTTTGGAACTTACCTCAACGGCGCCGCGTAGCGTCGTCTGCGGTGCGCGCAGAAAACAATAGCGTAAACATGCCAAAATATTGAAAGAAAAAAGAATTGAGCTTCAGCTTTCAGCCGAGGTTGGGAAGTTTAATTGTCCGTGAAGGTTTTTTCTGTTTTTTTTTTCTTTTACAGTTTTTTACGTTATTTTTTGTGTTGTCGCATATTTGTAGCTTTGTATCATTTTCGAAGTTTATTTCCTGTTGGTTTTACTTCGAATATTATTTGCATAAGCATTTTGGAGACCTACCTCGCGCCTGTGAATATTGTCACCAATGATTCGGGAGCCCCGATTCGGTTCTTATATATTTCCGACACATAAAAATTTCAACTCAATGTAAATAATTTACAATACGATGATGTATGCATGCAAATGTGGTCGTATTAGCACGTGTGGATTTAATTTTATATTAACACTCCTAAAATATTCATATATGACTACGTGCCGCATTTTTATTTGTCTCTCTAACAAAAGTCTGTCAGCCGAATTTTTTCTTTAGCGATCTGGCTTCTTCCAGCATATGAACTAATTCATTATTATTTATTAAAAATATAAGAACGTAGTACTTCATTGCCCCAAACTATCAAGTTCTAGCATGAATTAAAATTAACAAAGTTCATAAAAGGAAAGTGCAATACATGACATTTGTGCAGCGATCCTTAAAGGGGCCCTGCAATGGCTTTTTTACTAATTCTTAATTTGCACCAAACCTGAGCGCACTGAACGTAGTAACTTAATAACACTTTTCTTTTCTCGAATTTCGATTTATTTTAGAAGTTATAGGCAAATTAAAATTACAAAAACAAGCAAAAAATAACCTCCTTCATGACGTCCTTGGTTGCTTGAGGGGCCGTGAACTAGACGAGGGGTAGTGAGCTGAGCGAGCGCTCACGGCTGCCGTACTCCGTGTCGACGGCGCGAGAGGGCGCCACTAAAGCGTGTTCTGGATAGGCTGTATGTAGCGGGCAGCTAGAGCGGCTCTCATTGCATTTGCTGCGCGATTAAACACAAATTCGGCATGACACTTCATTGGCCACAAACGCAAACGACGGCAAACACGGGGTAAAGATCAGTTCAGAATGAGAGCCACTTCGCGCTGCCATACCGCGAAACGGCCAAACCGCAAGACAAAGCTGCTCACCGAAGGCCTTGGGAACGCTCAGAGCCGGCCGGGTCCTTCGGTCCCTACGGCCGCAGCGCCGCCGCGTACATCCGCGACCTTTCCGTGTCGGCGCCTGATCCTACTACTCCTTTCTAGTAGGCGCCGCCTTTTCCACCGATTGGTGGCGGGTATGTCGACGGATCATTTCTTGTTTCCGTACTTTATAAACTGCATTTGTTTCTTTTCTGATATCAAATTCTGAACAAAAACTACTTTTATAAATAATTGAAACGGTTCGCGCCACTTATATTTTGTATTTCGACTAAAAAGAAGCTTTTAGCGGCTCTGACCAGTAGTAAGCCCAGGACCTAAGACGTCACATTACGCGCGCTTTCGGTACCGCGGGTCGCCCCTGTCGGTGGAGGAGGTTTCCGCGTCGTCCGGTTAAAATATGACGCACTGATATTTAGTGACTCTCTCCGTGCCCGCTGGCTTGGCCGAACCCCAAGAGACGTGGAAACCGCAAAAAAGGTAGACGCTTAATTATGATTGCAGGGCCCCTTTAAGCCTCCCCAAACATTGCGGCAAGGAATGAAGAAATATGTTGCGTTAAAGTTATATAGCCCAAGTCGGGTTGCTCTAAGAAATAAGTAATTGTAAAGTAATTGCTAGAGACCGGATTTTAGGCAAATGCCTATTTTTTTCCTTGCGTTCCTATCGCTCCATTTCGATATATGAGCACGAATTGGAGGTCAAGGATGGCTTTTACGGTGGTTTTATAGTGCCTATAAATGCCTATTTTGGGTGTTGGTGCCTAAACTCCGATAAATGCCTATAAATGCCTTTTTTCTCAAATTGGCGCCTAAATCAGTACTATGTAGCGTCAAGTTTCGCTTTCGAGTGCAATTTGATACCTTTATTCATTCTACCTGGAAATATTTACTGTTCTGAATTCTATGGGTTTGAACCTGGTCCTCTTTTCAACACTCCCCTCCCCCTCCCTCCCTCCCTCCTGTGATTCTTAGTGATTCTTAAACTAGGTTCCGCGTTCTGTTCAAACACAATTCTTAATATTTATATTTCGAATGAGCGTATCTGTATGGCAGTGTTGAAAGGTCTTGCCTGTATAATTAAGGTACCTGTAGAAAATTGCTAATGTTTGTACGTAAGTTCTCACGTAACAACATGTTAATTTCTTAACAAACCTTGTCTATCTTGCATTTATTATTTTCTTGCTTTATTGTAATTTAATTGCGTCGGGCAGACATAACTTTGCGCTTTTATAAATTAGTATTTCCATATTTAAAGTATTGTTTCTCCTGCCTGTTTCACAATATGCGACGCTTGAGTGGCTTTCGCATCTGAACATGTATGTAAGCAATGCGCTTGTGAAATTTAGCCAATTGATCGCCATTAGCCCAGAGGTATTACGGGGCAATTCCACGTCTAAGGTCAATGTATAGAACTTGTTATGAGAGAAAAATAAAGAATTGAATTGAATTGATATGAACTGTTACTGCCATTGTGGCCTCATAGCAATGACATTTTTGGATTTCCTGTCGTGCTTACAGTTCGCTCACGTCTTCACTTGAAATTATTAGCATTTATCTAAAAATTTATTGTGCCTATTTTATTCTTTTTAGTGCCTAAAACGTTGTTTTTGCCGCGTATTTTTGGCGCCTAAAACGTGCTTTTTTAGTGCCTAAAAATCCGGCCTCTAGTAATTGCATTACTTTTTAAAAGTAATTTGTAATTGTAATTAATTACTTTTCACATAGTAGTGATTGTAATTGTAGTTAAACTACTTTTGAAGCAAAGTAATTGTAATTAAACTACATTTTGGAAGTAATTTACCCATGTATGGTCACGTGATTCCAAGATGGCAGCGCCCATGCGGAGGAGGATGAAAACTACGTGCCTCGAACGCGCGGCGCCGTTATTCGCCGAATTCCGTCACGTAAGGAGCAGACTCTGAATGCGTGCAGGAAAGCCGGCGCTACGGGAAGGGAGCCTATTGTAGTTTTTCCTTAAGTCCCTCGATGTGTTTGTATTTGCTTCGCAAGTAGCATCAAATGCGCCAGTGCGCGAGGTCAGTGCCTCGAGCGGCCCTTGGAAGCAAATGGCGGCTCAGCACTGAAATGAGCGGCCCTTGGAAGCGAATGGCGGCGGAGCACCGGCTCGTCGCTCGTGGCGGCACGCGTCTTGCGCGTTTCCACAACAAGGCTGGCGGTACTTGTAAGCGTGAATTTTATCAAGGAACTTCAGGTTTTCCCAGAGCTGTATATAGACCGTTCCATTAGGGTCATAGCAGAAAGGGTAATAGAGAGAAAAAATTCCCTCCCCTCTCACCCGCATGTCGTCTGCTCCGCCGAGTGGGCTGTACCTAGCATCCGGCTGGCTTGCAAACCGTTTAAAATCGCGCCATTTTGGAAATTTCAAGCGCAGATGCGCAGATTTTGGTATGCCAGTTATCGTGTAATACTATGCTAGATAAAAAGACTAACAGGGTGCAATTGCGCTATTACCTGCGTGCAAATAAAAAAAAATAGGGAAAACTGTGTCAGACTGGCCGGTCTCTCCGGCGAAAAGTAAATCCGCTTGCTGTACCTTTTTTACTATACAAAGTTCGTACTGGTGTAGGCCTTTAGCGACCATGAGTGGAAGTCTGAAATAATAAATAAAAACGTGCTCTCCTGCCGCATTACACGCAGTAGTTGAGGGCAGTACTGCCGGCTGACTCAACTGCTATTTAAGTAACGGAAAAAAGATACACTAGTTGATCATTTACCGAAATAGAACAACAGAGGGATATAGGCTGATTTTGGAGTAGCCATAACTACTCTAAGAACGCGAATCACCTCACAACGGCAGCCACGAGCGAGAGTTCGATGTTCCGTACAGCCCGCCGATACAGCCCAAAGATGGAGAATGGCAACCTCCCGGTTTGTCGTCTGCTAGCGGAGTCGGGTGCGTGCCCTCTCTCTCGTTTTACCCCGCCGAACCCGCTGAATTTCCCGGATGTATGGAGAGGGCGCTGCTGTCGAACAAAATGGTGCCGCCCAGAGAGCGATCCGAGCATAATCCGAGTGAGCCAATCAGCCCCCGGCGCAGAGAGCCGCGAGCGCATGCGCGTGAACTCGCGGCTGCTCCCAGCTGTGCGGGGACGGCCTCCATTTTTCGTTATTCTTGTCCAGCTCGCTTGCACCTTTGCATTTAATTGCATTATAACCATAACCTTAAAAATGCAAGCCGTTCACCCTTGTTGGTGTTAGGCTGGTGACAGCTGATAAAATCCGTTTGCTCTACTGACGTCCAACTCCTGGTTAGCTCAGTTGGTAGAGCGCTCCACTGGAAATGGAGAGGTCCCGGTTCGATACCAGGACCAGGCGGATTTTTCGGTCGCGCACCAGTCACCTAGCTGTGTTTGGAATTTTGTATTTGTCCTTTGTCCCCCTTCTCCAGAGATTATTTTCGTCATTCTTGTCCAGCTCGCTTGCAACTTTGCATTGAATTGCACTATCTCCATTTTCATTCATTCGCCTGGTAGAATACATAGGATCGACATCCAAATTTAGCTTCTTTCCTTTTATTAATTGCTGGCTTTGGCAAGAAACTGATCTAGTATTATTCCTCGGTGGGTTAAAAGGCTAACGAATGAAGTTTTCTCGATGTTTGACTGCAAACTCAAACTTTCATTCTGGCTAAAAAGAAGTGTGCTCATAGCAAACAACGCGTAGCCTCGACAGTGCTCTGCGCCGAAAGCGTGTTGCGTCTAAATGGCGGTTGCTTCCTCTCTCACCCCTTCGGCACTCTCTCCCCTTTCCTTCACTTTTCTCCTCTCCAGCGCCTTTGTCGCCACGCCTACTGGCCAGACCTTTGCGTAAGCTGGGAGTAATTTCTAGAATCACGCGTGAGTTCTCCACATCAACCTGTATTCTACGGTTATATTTCTCGTTAATCCGGACCAAGTTGGAGTTTTCCTCTGTAGTCTGGAATTGCATTAGTTCTACGAGCCAAGAGATGATTGAAAATGTTCAAAAGCGTTTTTTTCGAATTGTTTACGATCGTTACATTGGTCGTACTGTTTATTATTCTTATGCGAGAATGTTGGAACGATGCAAATGCCCTACTTTGAGTTCCAGACAGCGTGAGCGCGATCTTGTTTTGATTGCCCAGATCTCACATCTGCTATTAATATTCACGTTCCGAGTCGAGTTTTGCGGGTTTCTACGACTTTCCATGTTAGTCACATCATCCAAACCAGTCCCATGACCCGTATTCAACACTTCTACAATACCCTCAGGGAGCAGATATTGATGTTTTTAACCAAAATTTCGTAGCTTTTAAGACTTCTGCAACTAACCTGTGAACATTTGTTGTGCATCATTACCAAGGCGTCAAGCTGTTCATGAGCACAGAAAATAAACAAATGAATGAATGAATACACGGCTCTGGTTTTTCTGCAGCGCCTCCTGGGCCAAGCTGGAGACCTATATCAATACTACTTTGATCCATTTTCTAAATATTTAATAAAAATGGAAGAGTAGAGTACCTTGTCAAAAGCAAAGCTCGACCTACATTAAAGACAAGCTAAGCCAGTTTAGCCGTGAGCAAATGTTTGCGTGGTTACGCGCTGCTTCAAGACAGGTTCTAAACTGCGCACGATGGCGTGTGTAGACTAGATGAAATAATTTGATCATTTCCTTTGGAATGATTGTTCGCCTACCTGTCGGTGTTGAATGAAGACAATGTTCATTATGAAAACGGGTTATGATTGCCGCTACTGTGTCTATAGACCGCTTTACTGAAAGAGGGCGAGAGAAGAGGAGAAGGGGCTGCCGGCGCTTTCCCCTTGCTGGTGCGTTAGAAAGAGGAAAGTCCTGGATGAGAGGCTTCGCAGGTGTTGGGTGTGTGCATTGCCCGAACTGCGGTAGAGCCAGACACACAGGATCGTGGTGTTGCTGGCGCAAATATTATCTTTCTCTGCAGTGCAGCAGTGTCTATAGTCCGTTGCAACACAAGAGGGTAGGGCGAGGAAAGGAAGTCCGGGGAGGAGGAAGCAGAAGGAACGCTGGAGAGGAGGATGTTTCCCCCTCTCCTCTGAAGTGTTCTGTCTGCTTCTTCCTCACCAGCCTTCCTTTCCCTCGCCCTACCTTTTTGAGCTAGCTGTCCGAACATGGTCGGCGTTCAATACGATAACTGAAAATTCACGCACGGTAACCATAAGAAAAAAAAAAGGCGACGATCAAACGACGTGGTACGTTTAGACAGCGACAGCAAGGTCGTGATGTATTTTCACACCAAATTTGGCGAGGGAACTAAATTCGTGCATAGGTCACATGATGTCAATTTTTCCGGTAAATTTAGCGGATAAATTGAATTGGTGCAAAGGTCCTGCGACATAAATTTTTCTGCTAAATTTAACGGGGAACTTAAGTTTGTCTGCCGGTTTCGTGAGGTGTGACATCAATTTTCCCGTCAAATTTGGCGGGAAACTGAATTGGTGCAAAAGGTTACGCGACATTAATTTTTCAGGTAAATTTAGCGGGGAACCTAAATTTGTCTGTAGGTCCCGTGACGTCAGGTAACATGACAAATTTTCCAACAAATTTAGCGGGGAAACTGACTTCGTGCATTGGTCACATGACGTCAATTTTTCCGCCAAATTTTGTGGGGAAGCTGAATCTGTGCATTGGTCATATGACGTCAATTTTTCTGCTAAATTGAGCAGGGAAACTGAATTTGTTTATGCTCACGCCGTCACAAAATCGGAAAACAATCCACTAACAAATGTCGCTGTTAAGAAAAAAAAAAAAAAAACAGGACAAGAGGAGATACGGAGAAAGACAAACGGGCACAGGCTTCGAGCTCATCTGTGTGCATCTTCTACTTCTTTGCGAGAAGAAGTGCGATGACACTAAACAACATCAGTGAAATCTACACACGTCACACTGATTCTCTGACCAAATAGTCAAACTCCTTCCAAGATAACCAGTTAGCAAGAGAAATTAGCGCAGTAGAAAAGTTCACGTGGCGAGATGGATGTCAGCGCCCCTTCCTCAGGTGTGAAGATCCGGCCCTGCCGAACTCCTTTCAAGCTCGCTTGTACCTTTGCATTAATTGCATTATCATCATAACCTTAAAATGCAGGCCGTTCAGCCTCGTTGGTGTTTGACTGGTGGCAGCTGATAAAACCCGTTTGCTCTATTGATGTCTAAAGGTGCGTTCACACCGGCAATGTGCACCACTCGCGTGATAACTTTCTTTGCAAAAGTGACCATCGCGGAAAGAAAAGCAACGCTTTTCGAGCAGTCTGTAGCTAATCTGACTTTTTGCGATGCGATCTAGTCGCGGAGAGGCTGAGCCAATCAGCGGCATTCGGAGCGAGAGTTTTCGAGAAGCAACTCGCTCATTGCGCACGCCAGTGTGACCATCCAATTTTTTTGTGATGCGATTTAGTCGCATCGCGCGAGTGCTCCACATTGTTGGCGAGAATGTGGCTTAATAACTCCTGCTTAGCTCAGATGGTAGAGCACTCCACTGAAAATGGAGAGGTCCCTGGTTCAATACCAGGACCAGGCGTATTTTTCGGTCACGTGCCAGTCACCTAGATTTGTTTGTCCTTTGTCCCCCTGTTCCTCTTCTCCAGGGATTATTATCGTTATTAGGTCTGTTCGATTCGGCCAGAAAGTTCTGAACTAGTTCTGTCCGAGTTCAGACGAGTGCAGGAGTCGTGCAGCGGCGGCGCAGAACCAGTGCAGCCGCCGCGCTAGGACTGGCGCTGTAATCGGCTTTCCGAGCGGAAGCGCAGGGTGTCGTCTGCATCTGTTGGCTCTTGTTTCTCCACGCCACGTTGTATGCCACATTTAATTAGTCACGGTTTGATTAGACTATTTGTGTTTCCTTAGTTTTAAAGTATAATATTGAAATATTTTTAGTGAATATTTTTATTCGAGTGTACTAAAAACGTTTTTTTGCACGAAATCTGTTTCTGTCTGCATTTTTAACGGTCGTTCGGTTCCTGTCGTTTCCATAAGCGTTCGTGTCCTTTATATTCATTCCAAGTCTCTCGAGTTTCGCATTTCGACGATTGGTTCGCGGCATCAGGATGATCTCGCGTCGGGAGCGGTCACCTCGAAGACAAAGGCCTGACGATAGCGTTTTGGCCAAGACAGTCATCGACCGTAACTTTGGTGTCAAGCTGAAGCGTTTATTCTGATTCTCAAGAAAGACCTGCGTGGAACTACCAAGCCAATTCCGATTCTCGGCGTTTTTCCCAGGCCCGTTAGTGGGCGTTCACAGATACCAGTGGACAAAGCATGCAGTATTATGCTCAGCTACGGGGCATGCGAGGGCCAACGTACTAAATTCCAGACGTCTGCAATGTATCGGAGTCGTTAATATGCATTCAAGAGCAACTGAAGGCGGGGAATATCAAGAGTGCAATACCTTTTCTGTGTCTGTAAGGAAGAATATCAACACTGTGGATCCCAACATAGCATCAAAAAGAAACAATTTACGTGAAACAATATTTCAACACTTACCACAGGGAGCCAAACCTACGCAAAAGCACCATTCTGAAAGCTACGCACCATTCTGAAAGCTAAAACGCTTTCAGAATATCATAATCAAGCGAATACCTACCCTTGGTTATGATCTCAATTCCGCGTCCACCACGGGTACGTTATTATCATAAATGAGAGGAAATGCAACCTCCGTATCGGCGTTATTGTTAAACGTCGCAAACATTTGAGCAAAAGCTGGGAAGAATGGCACCGCGAGCAGAGACAGACGAGGAGTGTCGTCTGCTATCGCCGTCTGCTCTTGTCGTCTGCTTCTTCACGGACGCTGAACTGACTCCGGAGCCGGTGCAAGATTTTGAGGAACTGGGCTTGACCTCGTTCAGAACTGGGATGAATCGAACGCGCCAGTGCAGCGGCCGTGCAACTTCCGGTTGAATCGAATGCACCAGTTCCTGCACTGCTGAACTAGTTCAGCCAGTTCAGGCGAATCGAACAGACCTATTATTGTTCAGCTCACTTGTACCTTTGCATGAATTGCATTATCCCAGTTTCCGTGTTGCAGAGCGAGGCTACTTCTGACGCAATGTTAATATCAATTCGTCAAATTTTGGTGAGATACTGCAAAACCCTTTTTTTCGCAGCCCCTATTTTTTGCGAATTGGTCACAAAGGACATAAGCACGGTCACTAAATGTCGCGAATTCGAGACGCCTGCCCTTGAAGTTTGCGAATTTTTCCATTCGCGAAAGTTAAGGGCTTGCGAACATTAAGGGTTTTACAGTATATCAGAACGTTGCTGGCTGAGCACTTCGATGTAAATGACACAATTGTATCACTGGCTGCTCTGCCAGAAATACGCATCCACCGATTCCGTGCCACGAGTTGCGCAGGTTCCTTCCGATTTGTCCACTTCCTACGCGGTTGCAGGTAGTCACCATATTGACTAGTATGGGAAATAGATATAAAAAAAACTTATTAAATTGCAAAATTATTAGCAAACAAAACAAAACAACAACAAAAAACAACTAAAGTTGGGGAAGAAAGAGCAGGTGAATAGAACATGCCTAACAGCAAGGAAGTTTAAACTAGGAGGTGCCGGTGTGATGTCAGTGCATATGAAGGAAGAGTATATTTTCATTCTCTTCTGTTCACACCACAACTCTCCCTCAACTCTTGCTATTTCCCTTTCACTTGCGCCTTCTGTTCTCATACATTCTCGATCAGTTTGTGAAAATTTCTCTTTTCTATCATTGCTATCCCTCTCTCTCTCTCTCTTTTGGGCGACATGCATCTGCTACACTCTCCACTGAAGGTCTGCTCCTCTGATCTAATTTCCTCGCCTACCAGAGCCTAAATTAAAGAAAACCTTCACTACTGCTTTCTCACCCCAAGTACACACTTCTTGCAGAAGGCGTTTGCGAGAACCTGCTCCGATCCCGAAGAGCTGATGGAGGGTCTCTGAGGTCTTTCCTGCACCGACAGCTGCAGCAAGCCCTTCCTGGTGTGCCCCTGTCTGAGGACATCTTTCGGTGTCTCCTGGGCCAGTTGGGACGCTGGCCGGCCCCAGAACTGTCCACGGCCATGGATCATCTGATTCGCTTAGCTGAAGCACAGAGGTTCCCCGTCTTTGGCAGTGGTGGACCCTCCCAGGCCCAGGTGGTATTGCTCTTATGGCTTCCCCCAGCCGTACCTCCCGCACAGGCACAACGATCCCGGACTGCAGCCCGTTTGCTGCTTTCCCGGGCGATGCCTACACACTTGGTGCACAGCTACGAGGCCCTCTTGCAACAGGCTCGACGGTCGACAGCTGTCCGCATTGTAGCTCAGAGTTTGACAGAACACGTCTTTGACTGCCATCGACCAACCCCCAGTGAGAAAGAGCTGTCCAATCTACCGGTGCCCGTCCTTCGCAATGTGCTGCCCATTTTAAGCTACCTTGCTAGCCTTCGGTCGTGTCCACCTTTGGGAAAACTTTGGGGCCCTTCCAGGGGCGTTGTGGCTGCCAGCTGGTCGGGTGATATTTCTCCACACATCGTTTTGGACCAAGGTAACCAGGTGGAAGTGCTGCTTGACGAGGGCTATCCAAAACTGCTAAGTTTGCAACAGAATGATGCTGCAGACTATGCGCGTGCACGCACTCTCGAGAAACTGCGTGCCTACAATGACATGCTGCACTTTATCAAGGAGTCCATGAACAACTCTACCTTGTCTTCCCTATCAATACAGCTCCTACTGAAAATTGGTATTGACCTTGCTGGCAGCTGTCAGCCCCCAAAGAGCAGTGTCTTGCTGCTGCAGAACATCTTGTCACAACTGGTACACCACCAGGTAGCTACCAAAGAGGACCATCGCATCTTGAGCCAGCTTCTGTCCGTGTTCCAGCATAGGCAAGAGTGCACCAAGGTTGGAATTCGAGACCTTGTGAATGCCCACGATTATCTGGTGCCTCAGTTGCTTGAAGACTTCCGGAAGAGTGTCCTCTTTGAGTCACCGGGCGTACGTGCCTACCTGGTCACAGAACTTGCTGTCTATGCAAAGATAGCATACCAGTTACCTCCCGATAGAAGGGCTGCCCTTCTTGGAGTGGCAACAGCATTACTCACCATCAGCTGGCCTCCTGGTAAGGTGCTGGATCTGCTCATTGACAGTGCATCACTACTGCAAGTCAGCCATGTCAGCCTCCAACTTGCCCACAAGATGATTCCAGCTCTCATGTTGATCCACACAAGGCCCTATTATGAGTGGCTTTCACCAGAGCGCAAAACCTACCTGTATATGACCCTGCTTCGACTGATTGAAGAGCTAGATGGAATGGATGAAACCATGCTAACAGCCATCGAGGGTGTAATGGCCAGCACATGTGACAAGCTCAACTTGGTGAGCGTCTTGTTCCGCATGCTCCGAGCTCCCACCATAAGCAGCAAGGTATTTTCGTATATTGAGTGCCTCATCCTCTACTTGCTAAAGGTACAGCCTGGACTGACGATCAATATTCAGACAGTCATTCTGCCCACTATGACTACAGGGCCTTGCCATCCAAGTAAGAATATCACAACTGAAGGAACTACTGCAATATCTACAACTGAAACTACGACTTTAACACAAACTGGGTCTACAGTAACTATGGAATCACCTGAAACAACCCCTTCATCCATAACCTCGCCAGAGACAACACGCACATCCCCAGAAACCATCACAGCTACACCTATAACAAAGACTACTACCTCAATCCAAACGTCATCAGAGTTATCTACTGCAACATATACAGAAAGTAAAACTAAAATACCAACAACCCCATCCGAAGAAGCTCCAACAGAAGCACCATCCACACTGCCCAAAGAAACCCCTACAGCAACCCCTTCAATAGAAACAACTCCCTTCACTGGAAATCCAACCATGACCGAGTTCTCCAGAGCAACAACGTCGTCTGCCACATCTTCAGAAGTAACTCCCACTGAAACTCCATCACCAACAGTGTCCACATCCACACTAACCCCTACAGCAACATCCTCAAAAGAAAGAACAGTGGAAACACCATGGGGGTCTACATCTACGACTATCACAGCAACATCTCCTCCAATGTCAGAAAAAACACCTATACCCACAGTGTCTCCTACAGCAACACCCTCAGTTGTGACACCACCACAGACAACTACTTCTGTAGAAACACCTACAGGGACACCCTCAATAGCAACACCACCACAGACTTCTATAGGGATGCCTACATCAACGTCCTCGGTTGTAACTTCTTCGCAGATGTCTACAGCAACACCTTCAAGTCAAGGCCCAACTAAAGCATCTATGCCAACAGCCACTCCATCAGAGACATCTAGCGTTACAGAGACTCCTACGGGCACACCCTCACTTGCAACTTCGTCGCAAGTATCGACTCCTACGGTGACACCTATGAAACCATCTGTTGAAACTACCCCAAGGAAAACATCCACATCTATAGGGACACCTACAGCAACACCCGCAGTGGAAACTACACCTGGGGAAACATCCACGTCCACAGAGACGCCTACAGCAACACCCTCAGTAGAAACACCTGGGAACACATCCACAGGGATGCCTACAGGAACACCCTCAGTAGAAACTACACCTGAAAAAACATCTACATCAACGGGGACGTCTACAGCAACATCATTGGAAACTACACCTGGGGAAACATCCACATCTACAGGGACACTTACCACAACACCTTCAGTGGAGACTACACCTTGGAGAACATCCACAGAGACACCTACAGGAACACCATCACTAAAAACCACAGCTGAAGAAACATCCACATCCACAGGGTCACCTACAGGAACACCCTCTGTAGAAACTACACCCGAGAAAACATCGACATCTACGGGGATGCCCACAGCAACACCCTCCGTGGAAACTACACCTGGGAAAACATCCACAGGGACACCTACAGGAACACCGTCGGAAACTATATCTATCAAAACATCCACAGGGATGCCTACAGGAACACCGCCAGAAACTACACCTAGCAAAACATCCACATCCATAGGGATACCTACAGGAACATCTTCAGCTGAAACTACGTCTGGAAAAACATCCACATCCACAAGGTCACCTACAGGAACCCCCTCAGTAGAAACTACATCTGAGAAAACATCCATAGAGATGCCTACAGCAACACCCTCAGTGGAAACTACACCTGAGAAAACATCCACATCCAGAGGTGTGCCTACAGGAACACCATCAGAAACTACACCTAGGAAGTCATCATCTACAGGAACACCTACAGGAACATCCTCAGGAGAAACTACACCTGGGAAAACATCCACATCTACAGGAACATCCCCAGGAGGAACTACACCAGGGAAAACATCCACAGGAACACCTTCAATAGAGACTACACCTGGGAAAACATCCACAACTACAGGGACACCTACAGCTACAGCCTCAATAGAAACTACACCTGGAAAAACATCCACGTCCACAAAGGTGCCTACAGGAACACCTCCGGTAGAATCACCCAGGAAAACATCCACATCCACAAGGGGACCTACAGCAACACCCCCTGGTGCCAACACATCAAAGACGCCACCTATTATAGGAACACCTACAGCAACACCTTCATCAAAGACAAAATCAACTTCTACAGAAACTCCCTCAGGTTCAACTACACCAGGAAACGCGTCCACAGGAACACCCACAGCAACACATTCAACCGGATCTCCTTCACAAATGTCCTCATCCAAAGGAACTCCTACAGCGACACCCTCTGCAATGTCATCAGAAACGCCATCTTCATCTCTTTCTGCAACAACACCCATCACACTAACTCCGTCAAAGACACCATCTGTGTCAATAAGAACTCCTACAGCAACACCCTCAATTGAAACTCCATCAAATGGATATACCTTCTCAGAGACAACAAATTCCACTACTTCACCATTGCCATCGGTGACACACCACGGTACCACTCCCCCGCATTTTGACAGTAAGGGGAGCACACCTCCAGTGGAAACAACACCTCTTGTAACTGTGGTTACAACGGAGAGCATTACAGAAATGGGAACCACAGAGATCACAATACCGACACCATCTCAAGTAACCAGATTTTTTACAGTTCCTCTATACCCCCTGAAGGTGTCCCCATCAGGTTCAATATAGAAAAAATATCGCACCACATCACCCATGTCAACGAATCGGACAGCAATATCCTCGAAATCATACAAATGCTTTTCAATCAAACTCACGACAAGAATATCACTCTTGTTATAAAGGGCGCTGAAAATATTACATCCCAGCACCCAGAGATTGTGATTGCCGTGGAGGAGAAGGTTATACTAGTTATTGTCGAAGCACTAACAAAGGCTCAATTAACTGGAGAATTAGAAGAGAAAACAGAATACTTGGTACGTGAGCTTTACAAGATACTTGTAACAGGAGGCAAGTTTAGGCTGGAAGTGCTACAGAAGGTTCTCACACTAGAAATGACAGGCACACTCAAAACAAACATCTTAAACATCCTTATAAATCGAACCATCAATGGAACTGTGGAAGGAGTACACAGGGTACTCGAGATCCTGATACCTTATTTGGCAGTGCATCACGTTTCTGGAATTTCTACGCGAGAATTCATTCACTTGGTGGTGCAGTATGTGCAGACAACCAACAGAACCCAAATCAATAAAGATTTGAGGCATTTCATTATTGAAATCCTAGAAGACCTGATCAACAGTCCGCAAGTGAGCGAGAACGACAAACGACAGCTGAAGATCATCTTGGAAACTCTTCTCCGTGAAACTACCACAACCCACACAAGCTTTGCACCTATTTTAACTTACCTGAAGGATACAAGGGCTCCACTATCCCTCGACCTGCTTCTTTCGATACAACCCAACTGGAAAGGAATCTCACGAGAGTCGTTCTTGACAGTTATGAGGTTGGCAGAAGTGTTGAACACATCCAATGGCAATCCACTAATAGTTGGAAATGTTGTGGCACTACTTCTGCGGTTAGTCAGCACCAACCATATACCACGAACAAAAATTGGCCCTATGCTCTCCAGTTTGCACTCCATTGTCACTAGAACAGACCTAATAGCACCTCATTTGAGGTTGACTGTGCTCACAGACTGTTTGACTCTGTATGGCAATGAAGCTTTCCAATATCTGTCTCCTGCTGCTCGAGTAACTGTGCTCAACACAATCCTTGCTTTAGTGCATGAAAAGGTCGACGACTATGTGGTCAGTCAAGTGCTGAATTATGGATGGACGTACAAGGAGCGTAGTGATATCTTTGTCCCACTGCTCCGAGATGTGGAGAACTTCAACCTGACAGTGAATAGCCTTCGAGAGATCAACCAAATCTTGCTGGTTTTGGCAGCAGTCACAGCAAATAACCCAACGCTGCAGAAAGAGCTGTCCACCATTGCCAGCAAACTCAACTCTAATCGACCTGAGAAATCGAAATACCCGCGTTCAGTAAAGTACATCATTGATAGCCTACTTAACAGGAAACCCCTCCAGGTATCTAGCATCCCACGGGGTGATATCACGGTGCTGTCTTACGTCCACTGGCCTACGCTTCAGCTACTCCCAAAGCAGATTGATAGCATTCCAAAGGAGGTGGAAGACCATGACTTCAAGATAGACCACCTCACGAGTGAGCTCTCGAGGGATCTTTACTTTGTAGCCCTTGATCCTGCAGTACGAGGCAATCTCGTGGTGGTTGCTATGCGTTTACTCACCACTGACCAGATGACTGTCACCCTGGTTGAAAAGCTTCTCGGTGCCACGCACCAAGGTGTTGCTTTGAAACCCACACTGTCGACAAGCAACAAACTGTCTCTCCTACAAGACATCCCAGTTGTCATTACAAGGCCGACCATTCGCTCTCTGCCACCCGAGCGAACCAACTTCCTTGGGAAGTTTCTTCACAATCTCATTCGCACAATGAAGCAGCTACCAAGGCCTATTCTGGAAACACTTATCAAGTTTGTACCTAATCAACATGCAGCTGCCTATGCCATACAACTATCTTCAGACATTGCTTTTTCTCTTCTGCAGCATGATAATGTCCCCGAGCAAGTGGAGCTTAGCAAACAGCTGGCCAAGATCCTGGAAGACAAGGCTGAAAGCAGCACTGAGCGCTACAAAGTCATTCCTCTGTTGACAGACTTCAAAAACAAACTGTCCAGCTTGACTTCTAGCCGTCCTGCCCTGGCACCTGTTGTGCAATACATTGAAGAAATTCTCCAAAGGTTACACAATGAGCCCCAAAAGTCCACCAGTGCCCTGAGTGATCTGAAAAATTATCTTCAAAAGCTCCCAGGAAATGTGTCTGTGGACATTGTACATAAAATGCTCGAAGATTTCTCGAGTTGGACCCCTGCCGACTTCAAGGCTCTTATAGGTCTGCTTCACGCCGCGCTTCCCAGAGCCGAGCACAAAGAGCCACCGCTCACAGGAAGCCTTACTATTGTGGCTATGAGACTGCTGAGACTCCACAACAATACAGACAGCACCGAGGAAGCACTAGTCAAGTTTGTGGACCTAATGCCTGTCAACAGCAGCCTGTTCCCTGAGCCACTCAAGACAGTGCTGGTGAGCGACATTCTCTTTGTGCTCGCCACCAAGATCTACAAGAGCTCCGAAAGTCACGTGAATGCTGAAACGCTCCTGCGCATGCTCGACGAAGTGCTGCACAGTCACATGAGCCCCGCGACTGCTAGCCTGGAGAGCGACTTCATCAAGGCTGTGGCCGCCTTTGTCGACAACAAGTTTGTGCTGAGACTTGTGAAGCGCGAGCTGCGCGTCCGCCTGGCCAACCTGCTCCAGCACTTGGACTTCCAGCACCTGATAATACCCATGGAGATCATCGTCAGCATTGACAAGCAGTTGCGCAAGGAGATGTGGACCATCGTCCGGAAGGTGCACACCACAACCGAAGAGCGCTCTTTGCTCCAATTCCTCCAATACCTCAAAACAGCCCACAGGGACGAAATTGTGCGCATGGACAATAGCAGCATGCAAAACCTTCACAAGGTGCTCCTGCCTTTGCCACCGAGGGCGCTGCACAACGTCATCACTGGTGTTGATGACGTCCTCACGCTCAACGGCGTCATCGTCCACAAGCAGTTGGCCGAGCAATTGCTCACCATTGTCCGGATAGCCACCCGCAGCCCGATGTTCCCGGCCAAGCTACTGCCCAAGGCCAAGAAGATCATGGAGAAGCTCGTGAAGGACCATATACAGCGTGAGATTTTCCGACGCCGTCCACACCTCTTCCCGTTGGCCATGTGAAAAGAATGAGCATGCCACGAGGAAACAAGACACCGGCTATGTTTGCACAATAAAGCTTTCAAGGGGCACTGACATGCTCCTTCACTAGTTCTTCTGTCCAGTTCAAACTCTGAAGCATGGGAGCGGAAAAAGTAATAAATGAGGCAGGCTTTACGCTTAGAAAGAGATCCATGTTTGACATCTACCAGTGTGTTACAAATCGCTCACTTGTGCAAGGGCACGATCCACAAAAAAAGCGCTTTCCTTAGGAGCCACTTTTGCTGTGTGATTTGGATCCCGCTTGAAAAACGACTGGATGGAGGCCATATTGTTCTGCGTTGCCTTTTCTGCGTCTTCATCCCTAAGGAAAAGACAAAAGTGGTCTTTCAGGTCTCTTAACTTGTTATCACATGACATTCTTACATCCTTCGTACAGTACTGATCCACTGCCTCTGGAATTTACAAATTAGATAAAATGGCAGATCATGCTCAATGAAACACACAAAAAAAAATATTCTTAATATACAATCTTCAGTGGTTACCTGATGTATACACCAAGTTTCACAATTTTTAAAACTCTAGTAATTACAAAATTATTATTTAGCTCCTTCCTTACTTTGGGGAAAAAAGGCAATTCTTCCAGATTTGAAAAAAAAACACACATTTTATTTTAAGATTTATTCAGCATATGGCTTATTATGATACATCAAAATTTAACCTGCAAGCTGCTCTTTTAAAGGGAACTAAAGTTACCATAATGTGTTGAAAAAGATTTTTAAATTTAATTGCTGACGTTGCAATTTACACCAAAAAGAGAACAGAATGTTGAAACATTTACAGATATATCAAAGCGTACCACATATAGACCGACACGCTGTTTACTAACAAGCCCGCGTTTGCCCACACCAGTTGTGGGCAATGCGCGTGCGCAGAAACCGAATTCGCGTGAAGAGATGCGTCTGCGCATGCGCAGTGCCGTCGACAGCGCCACCGCAGCTGCGTGACGTCAGGGTCGCGTGTTGGTCTATACAGTGATGTGATTGGCCCAGAGATATTTTGTAGCACCTTTTGGAGGGGATCGGTGGCAGAGTGAGTTAGTGCACCACAGCTCTTAGCACGTGTATTGAAAGCTAGTGCTGTAGAACTCAGGGATGCTGGGTTTAATCCCCACCCCTGCCCGTTTCTATCTGGATGAGCATCGTACCGGCACGCGGTCGTGTATCATTACTGCCTGATACGTGTGTTAAAGACCCCAGGCTAGCAGTGGTTCTGCACTGGCTGGATCTGTCACCTACAGCTTAAACCAGTGTCTCCACACCGCACTTTACCAGTGGCGTCACAAGGGGGGCGGGGGGAGTGGACCGCCTCGGGTGCAGCGCTCAGGGGGGTGTCGCGGCAGTCCACGAGAGAGGAAGGGGGAGTCGCAGCGTGCCACGCGAGAGCGGGCGGGGGTCCCGGGTGCCGCTGACCCTCGTGACGCCACTGCACTTTACATTGTATAAACAGGAATGTCCATTTTTTTTTTAGCACCTTCTGTAGCAGTCAGACGTCCATTATGAAGCAGCAAAAAGTGCTTTTGCAGCACAAGCACACACTTCATTTTTATTCATACTACTGCAAATATTATATCTTAAGGTACACATTGCAACACTGTTAGCGCGAACACGACATCGGCGCATTTTCGCGTTTTACTTCTAAATAGTATTAGCGAGCACTAAATTTTATCGCTTACATTATAGAACTAAATGAGCTCTTTCCGTAGCAATAATAACTTGCATGACATCCCTTGGTTTCAAAGAGAAAAACTGGAAAAACCGGAGATCGCTTGTTCGCACTAACAGTGTCGCGCTCTGTACATGTGTTGGCCTATCCAGCTAAAAATATGCCTGCTTCGCCTTCACACTTCTGTGCAACATTTTGTTAGCATCAACTGCGCAGTAGGTTTGATTTCCTCAAATGCAAAACTAGCTGTTCAGTTGCACACAGAAGCACTAGGCATGGCAACAAGATGCCGACTGATGAAGGACAGTATGGACTGCTGTGAATGGTCATTTTAGGTATGAAATAAAATGTAAACCAAATACCGTAAAATCCCGAAAGATAGCCCACCTAACATCAAGAGCAGATCGGGTGAAAATATGTAGTGGGCTAACTTTTGGTGTACAATCGAGAAAAGTTTAAAAATTGCTATTTTTAGGTCGTGCCCTTCCAAGCTTGTTATGGTGGCGAGGGGCAACGAAGCAAAGATGACTGCAATTCCCAGTCAGCAACGTTTGCTTATATCCCGCCAGAGCTGACTAGCCGCATTTATGCCGAGGCCATCATTGATCCCAACACTACTATTACTATGAGTGGGCTCTATCTTGGTGTTTAAAAAATAATATATTGCAAATGAAGCAAAAAAATAAGGGTGGGCTATCTCTCGGGGGTCGGGCATCTCTCGGGATTTTACGGTAGTATATTCCACTGAAATAATGTTAGAATTATCTTAAGCACACAAATTGACATTTCATTCAAGTTCTAAATGTTGTAATAAAACAAATTCTTAATTCATATAAAAAAAAGCTTGTCATTGAATTGTGAACATTAATGATAATTTGTATGTAGAACTTCACGATAACAAAGATTGGCATGTTAACGATAAGTATGCCGCCTTAAAACAATCCAGCCAAACTCGTTAAGGTTATTCCCAAGCTTCGTTTTATTGACTGTACCTCGAACACATAAAACCAATATAAAGGTGACAGCTGAATAAAAGTTGAAATAAAAATAACCTTACAAAGCATTTCATGTAAATTTTCTTGCAAGTACCGTTACTAAATCTCGAATATGAAAAAAATATTGCCAGAATATTGCAGTTTATCATAAATAATTGTCACAGTTTTATTCAGAAGTTTCTACCGCAAACTAAGAGCTGTTACAATAACAATCACCAAGTTCCCCTTTTCTAAAAAATATAACCGACACCTGCGTGTTTAACGACCCGCTCTGGGAGAGTACTTTCCCTTTAGCACGTGGGTGCACTGCAGCAGAGCAAGATAACTAAAATCGTGATGCTTACTCCGCAGTTGTTGCTCCACTGCAGTGCAGAAGAGTGCGGTGAGGAGTGCACTCAACAAAGTTAACTTACCCGCTAGAGCAAACTATGAACATAAGAAATATTACGAAGATTCCGAGTACTGTCAGCGCTTTACACTGACAGAGCGATAAAATAGAACAGTACATTATCTGCAGCTATAATTGAAAGTCCTGAAAATTGGCACAGCCTACCATAACAATCCGGAAGTGGAGCGGGGCCTGAGCCATGATATTTTCAGTATTAATAAAGTGAAATCAAGTTTGGGGGCACTGTTGGCGAAAATTTCTCACATTTGCACTAAATGTAGCAGGGTAAGCCCTTCGGTGCAGTTTGGCGCAAATGGTGCAGCAATCACCTCACTGCATATTATCCTAAATATGCAAAATGTGCCTCATACCCACTGCAGTGATGTGACTGGCCTAAGCCATTTTGGAGCACCTTTCAGAGCAGCCAAAACAGTGTTTTGGAGCAACAAAAGTGGTCTTTGCAGCAGCCAAAACAGTGTTTTGGAGCAGCAAAAGTGGCTTTTGAAGCAGATATTCTTAGAAAAATAAACATATTTGTTTTAAAGGGCAACTCCGCTTCATTTTTGATATTTAGAAAACTATGCAGCCCTCTTCAGTATCATATAGGAAGACCCCATGTCAAATATTACGATCTAATTCCGTCTATATATTTAATATACTGGCCAGCAAACTTTCAAACGAGCCAAGTCGCCGAAATCTGCCAACTCTAGCGTGCAACGTGAGGCGCAATCGTCAGCGCAGTCAACGCGACGGAGTTGGAGCGGCCAACGTTGAACCACTACGCCAGAGGCATGACTATGTTATTCTCACGTTTTGTTTGTTTTTACTTCTCAGAGCGAAATTGAACGATGACGTCATGAGTTTCTCCTCCCGGTATTGGCTCTACGGCGTTCACGTGATCACCGTAACGCGGATGCGCTAGTTTGCGCTGCCCTGCGCGTTTATCGCATGTCCGGTTTCTCCACTCCGCCCTCTCCTCTTTCGTGTTCTCCCCTTCCCCCTCTCCCCCGGGCCATCACCGTCCACGCCATGCAAAGCGACCTGCCCGCGTCGCGTGTCCTGCACCTCGCCCCCACGAACGTCACAAGACCACGTGGTTCGACGTGACGTGGCCATGACTCTGACGACACGAGACCAATGTTGCCTGACGCTACCGAAGTTTCGGTTTCGGTATCAGCTGATGTTTAAATTAAGATTACACAAATAATATTCAACATTTCGCGAATCCGAAGACGTAGAGCTGTTGAGTAGTACTTTGTGAAATGGAATCACATGTAAGCCTAAATTTTTCGGAATTGAGCGGAGTTGCCCTTTAAGTGCTGGACAAACAAGGGCACTTTATGTTGTGTTGTGATGTGACGTGTTCTGACGGAACTCGCTGCTTGTGTTTTTAGTTTTTTACTGCTGAAACATCCCACAAGTGTACAGTGCTGTCGGCGTCGCCGAGCAATTCCGAAAAACCGCTTGCCACCGTTTTACTAGTTCCCGACGTGCGAGATTTTCGTCAAGTAAGCAAACGTAAGACAATGGTTGCAAGCGTCCCAACTGGTGCCTCCACTGTGCAATCATGTTCGCATGCATGTGAGGGAAACTTCGGCAGGCTTGCAGTTGCACGTGCTTCGTCGCGCGAGCAAGGACAACGGCTGTTCGATCGAAACCGAAACCATGCCTCTCCGATTCGTCGCCAACTGGTTCCCAAAACTGTATGCAAAATGTAACCGTCCAGCATATGACAAAAAACAGTCCAGTGGCGCGTGTTCCCAGGCCGGCAAGCGAGGTACAAGCAAAACACGCAGAAAAAAAGAAACCTGAGCACATTGATGCAAGACATTGCGAGCCAGGGTCAAAAAAGTTCTTGGAGCGTTTTGTAGAATGACTAACTCGAGACAAACAAGCTCGCCGTGCGGGTGGGTCCCTATCATTTCGCCGAATCGTGAAATTACATTTCGTGGACAATGTTTCATGGACACATGTTTTGTCGACACAATCGTTTCATCAACACTCATTATGCGAATTGCACGCTGTAGGGACATTTCGTCACGTGTGTATCACTGGGGTGAGCGTTAACCCACCCCCTCACCTGTCTTCACGCTGCTTCGCAGCGACAGTCTGCAGCGGCTCGTTACAAAAATGCTAACCCACCTGACCGACTTGTACATGCCACCCCGTGGTGACAGTCTCATGCAGCTTATTACAGAAGAAAGCTAATCTGAGGTGTCGATGAAACGATTTGTCGGTGAAACATCGCGTGTCGATGAAACGTCGTTTGATGAACTGATTGCTACCGGACTGGCAGGCAAGGACCAAATAGTTTTCCCGCGGCCGTTGCTTTCAGAAGCAAGTGCTTCAACTCACTAAGTAACTCCTCCGCGCAAAAACATGGTTTCGTTTCATAGCATGACGGCATGGCTGGTACCCCGCATGCTAGCGTCGGAGCGTCCACACACGCCCGCGTCTATCGCGGAAAAAATTTAAAAAAGATGCAAGACGAGATCCACGAGACGAAGATCGCAAAACGCGAGACGGTGAGGAAAACAATGCAAGACCGGATGGACGATTAATGCAGGGTACTTTGTGTCGGGCGGCCGCTTGCGCCACCTAGCTCACGCATGCTCAGTTTAGTTTTGGGTTTGAAAGGCTACCGAAGTTGGTCCTTTGGCGCAGGCTTGGCACAGATTACCGATATTTTGGCGAAATGTAGCAGGATGTAGCAGGGTTAGCCCCTTGCTGCAGTTTGGTGCAACTGGGGCAGCAATCACATCACTGCCACTGCTATCACTTCTGTAAGTTAGAACGCTCTATACTCGCAGTCAACTTTCTGTGGCAATCCGAAAAGAGGAGGAAAGCGCGTGTACAGCGGTAGGTGCACCCTCTCCCCTAGCATTGACTGCATTGCCACAGAAAGCTGACCGCGAGTACAGCTGATAATATATTTCCTTGATACATATGTAGGAAAGGGCTTCTGTGGTGACTGTGCCATTCAGAGAAGCGCTTGTATGCAGTGGTGCATGTCCTGCAGAACACAGATTTTGTGCTAGACTTTGATAATCTTATTGCACTGCTTGTACTCTAGCCTCTTCTGCTATTTTTATGACTTGTAGCACTTATGATACATGTGCCATGGCCCAGGGTAGCCTGGGAAGTTAGAACCATACTCATCGACGAGTACCTGTGGATTTTCAGGGCCTCTGAAATGAAACGTTGCTGTCGGATACAAAAGTCAGATGATCCAACATCGTCTATAGTCCTCACTGTTGCTGCCCTCCAGAAAACAAGAAGCAGATGCAGTTAAATCGCACGAGTGACGTCGTCTCCATAGCGGTCTCCAATGCCAGCAGGACGCCATGTTTGGGAAGTGCCACTGCTGTGGAAAGATTTATTTCTGAAAGCTCACCACCTTGTGAGAAAGCATAAACCAGAACCGAAACCGTAAATGTAGTTCAGTTCTTTGGTTATCCACAAGATGGTGCAACATGTTCCAGCGTGCCAAATATTAATTTTGGTGCAGTGCAGAAACCATCGACCACTTATGATTGATGGTGTACGAGTGTGGAAAGGAAAGGATTAAATAGTGACCAGCTAACCGTGACAGAACTGACGTAACCGGCCAGTGGCCGCCCTTCTCCCGCCAAGTGCTCGCTACACCTTATCAATCGTCCTCTTTTTGTGACAGGTCATTGCTGGCCTTTGTACACTCTGCACATCGATTTTCAGCAGAAAAGGAAGTGGAGAAGGTGAGAAAGCGGAAGACACTGGCAGAGGACGTCATACATCTTTCCGAACATGGCAGCCTTGCTAGGTGGTTGGAGTTAAGGTGTCTTCAATTAAATAGAGCTTATTCGTGAGATTAACAACTACATCTCAGCCCCAGGCTGTGCTGGGCTAGGGGAAAACATCCTGCGGGACCGGCCTACATGTTTACACCCAGCCCACCACAGCTTCGGGCTGAGATGTAGTTTGCACGAGAGCCCTACTTGCTACTTTACACAACACATACTGCTGTATAAATATTTTCTTTGTCAGTCTAGTCGCAGAAAGGCAACAATCATACTTCTATTTTCACTTATTTACTAGACAGCTTTTTGTGCATCGAGTCGTACAACAGGCCCCTCAAAGAGACTATGTGTGTCGAGCTGAATGATGGCTGTTGAGTGTAAAATTCGCCGCTCTTATATGCTCTACAAGCATCTGGCCCACTGCTGTAAAAGGTGCCTACCCCTATCTTATAATATTAGGGGGCACAATTCCTTTGCATGGGCACCACATCTATTCAATGTTTCAGAACTGAAATTGTTCAAGATGGCACTAAAAGGTACAGTCGGCTGCAAAAGATTTCGGGACACAGAACCGCCAGCTGAAATGACTTGCTGCGCCTTCTGACGGCGTACCACCGCTTTCAAGAACCATACTTTGCGCATGCGCGTCCTTTCATGCTCTCAGTCATGCCTTTTTTACTCGCTTCCATCCGACGTGCACGAGATAACTGGAACCAGTATACGAGGCTGCTTTGCCAGCCATCATGCGACACTCCTGCCTCAGCCACCGCGATGGGTGACAAAGCTTGCATGCACCAAATGTCGTTTCGTGGCACCTTGCGCCGGTCCCTGTTATGTCGTGCGCATTGGACGGAAGCAAGTAAACAACGCATGACTGTGAGCATGAAAGGAAGTGCATTCTCAAAACACGAGTCTGAGTCGCTGCGCACCGTCAGAAGGTGCATAAAGTGAAGTTGGCTGGTGCTCCCGTGTCCCGCAAACTTTTGCTGCCAACTGTAAATTTGGTATTCTAAATAGGATTTGTAACTTTGCTGCAAAATACCTTTATATATAAAAAAAAAAAAATTCCTACCAAGTGAAAAGAAAAACTATATAAATTTTTAAACTGAGGTAGTTAGGCACCAATCTGATAAGTACTACGAGGGGTGTTCAATTAGTTTTGCCTCCTGAGCTGTCTCTTTTTTATACAGTGGTGGAATTGAAAGATGGTACATTTAAATCGAAGTTTGGAATATCCTTTTTTCCAGGAGCAGATCAAAAACCAAATTTGACGTTCGTGTTTGTACAGCATAAAATCGGTCTAACTTTGTGGTGGGGCGACACGGGTTTACGCTGTAGTACCACTGCTAGCTCGGGATCTTTACCGTGAATCACGCTGGTACGCTGCTCATCCAGATCGAAACGGGCAGGGATTGAAACCAGGATCCCCGGGTTCTGCAGCCTGAGCTTTTGCTCCACACTCTCTGAGCTGTGGTGCGCTTAAAGACCCGGCCACCGATGCCCCCAGATAAAGTTCCCACCAATGGCGATGCACTTCCGCCACTGGTGCACTAGTCTCTGCATGCCATCGTACAAGAATGAGGGTGGCTACTGATGGCACCAATGCCGTGCTGGAGGAGCTGCAGTTCCAAGACGTTTTGCCTTCCCCATCTTATAGCCAGGAACTCGTGCCATCAGAGTTCTGGCTGTTTCCCAAGATGAAGGAACATCTAAGGCACGGTTGGTCAAACTTCTGCTTGCCTGTTGCATGCTGCTCTTTACCGGTCCAAATGCAGCTCGCAGCACCCCGGACAAAGTACTACCCCCTCCAGCTTGCATTTTGGCAGCCTTATGCCACCCTACCTACTGCTGTGAGGCACTCTTCTTAACAATGAAGATGGTAAAATCAAAAGAGCGTACGACCTGAGCTGCTCAGGACTGCAACAATATTCGAGCCAAACTTTAAGGCGCTTGTTTCACAAACAAGGATGCATTATGAAAAAGACTAATGAGCAATCGGAAATTTATAAGTGGAATTAAAAATTTATGTCCACCAATGAAGAACAATGAAATTAAAAACTTCCATGCCCCTCTTTTACAGCTTTTTTTTTTTGCTTGATGGTTCTTTTTTGTGGCTCTTTGCCTATGTTCGTCTGACCACCCCTGATCTAAAGGGTACGTGGTTTGCGTCCAAAGATGGCGGTCAACAACGCAGTGCACCGCTGGTCTCGTCAACAGCCGCCCTCATTCTACCACGACGGTATGCAGAGACTAGTGCACCGGTGGCAGAAGTGCGTCGCCACTGGTAGGGACTATATAAAGAAGTGATGTGATCCTGGGAGAAAGGAGATTCTAAACTTTCATTTGAACATAACATCTTTCGATTCTATCACCGGATAAAAAGTTACAGGCCAGGGGGTCAAACCTATCGAACACCATTGTCACCAATGTGAGATGCGTTCGTCAAAGCAATGACCGGCAAGTACTGCTGGTGAAAACTGCTTCAACAAAGTGTAATCCACCTGAAACTTGAGCAAAGCAGTTGATGCGCAAGACGCAGATTTTGTCAGTTTATCTCTGCTGCTGTGACCAGCACACTGTGACCAGTACCTTGCTGGTCACAGTGTGCTGAATGCATCTCATATCGCTGATAATAGTAGCATCAGAAATTTCGTCATAAATTTGGGCAGTAGTAAATGTGCCATTAGCAATCTCCTGACACATGACAGAAAAGAGATGAGGCAGTGTTCGAAACCGTATCGTAAAGTTTGGCCAAGCACATATATTCTTAAGTAAAAGAGAGAGCATGTCTTGTAGAAAACGCACCACGAGACTGTAGCAGCATTATCCTCGAGTAGTTTTTCCGCTGTTGACCAGCTGAACCGCACCAAGCTCGGAAACCCAAACACGTTGTCCACATGCGCCGCGAGAAACTTCTTTGTTGCAGGATCTGAAAGCAAAAAGACACCCCCAAAGCAATAAAGACTCAGATGAGGGATGATGCTCATGGCCATACTTTAAGACACCCTAACTGTAGTCACTGACAGGACAAGACTGGCAAGGTTCGTTAACTGATTCTGTGACGAGTACTAGCTGCTGCCTTCCGTAACGTTTTGAACGTGCATCCACGCTCCACATTCAAAGTGACCTTGAAGGCAGAGAGCTCGCACTGCAAGCAGAGTAACTAAAAGACAGTCCTGCCATCCTAAAGTGGTCAAGTGGTAGCTGCTGGGAGTACTCATACTGCTTGATTTCGTGCACCGAGGAGTTGCTCCGGATGAACGCTCCAATAAAGCATATAGTACACAGAAGTTGCAATTGATTGGATGATTTTGATAAGGTTTCTCCCCAGAGATAGGGACATCCGACAACCACAGAGCTGAAAAGGGGGATCCCCTCCTGGCACTTTGCTCGACAGTGTGGTCGGCAATCATGACAGCCGGTAGTGCTTTTTGTAGTGCATTTCTGCAGAAAGTGATGCCGTCCGCAAGGATCTGCACCCACATGTGGTGCTGCACGAGTCCACCGAGTGCGACAACCTGGAGTACAGTGCATTTGCACAATCTGTCGACCAACCGCGGCAAAATATATAGAGGTGGGCAGGAAACCCTAGGTATGTGTAGACATCCAGACTATTGGGTGGCAAAACCACTGTTGTGCACCGTGAGGGGAACCCTGGTTTGTATTTAATATATTTAACGACACGGGTTCCTCAACAAATGTCAAGTATAACACCCCACTTGTGTTATATTACTAAGGCAACATATTGCTCATGGCCACCTTTACATTAGGAGCATGCAACACCTAAAGGGGGCACGCCGCTGCACCTGGGCAGCTGGTTGGCAGCGCCACCAATGACAGCGTCTGTGTTATATCGCAGAGTGAAGCGCTGTCTGCTTCGGCCTCTCCTAATGCGCCCGCAGCGTCTTGGCCGCATCTACACCTTCCTGTGGCCGTGTTTCTGGATCTCACTTCGGAGCAAAGGTTTTGCACCTTGACATTCAGAAACCTTTGCATCTCCAGCATTGCTCAGTATGCGTTCTCACATAATTCAACCCGCAGGAGTTATATAGAGCTTGGGCTCAATCGTCTCCCCTGCAGCTGTAAGCGGCAAGGACGGCGTTGCACCACCATGTTTTACACTTATCTGCACTGGAATATGCCTCTACGAAGTGCTCGTGTGTTCAACGATCCTCAAATCATTATGGGACGACATTCACCAGTGCCCGAGCGCCCATACATTTGTATGGGGAGGAAAAGTTTGATAGTTCGAACTCGGGAAGACTCCGCATCGGATAATTCGTCCCGAGCGAATGCGCGCGGCCTCACTTTGCACGGCACCACGGCAGAAAAAGCACCAACGTACGGCAAAACACGGACCCTTTGCTGCAAAGCCGGACATGTGCAAATATGCGTTTGCTCCTCTACGCCGTTGAGATGGACCGTAGGCGAATGACACGAGCCAGTGCAACCAATCTGGCGCGGAGATAGTGTGGAGAACGTAGCACGTGGTCGAGCGCGGAGACAGCGCGCGCTTTCAAAGCGCTTTTCTGTAGCATCGTGTGCGGTTCATCTTGCACGCCGAAAAGAGCAAGTTCTCTTTTCCTTTTTTTTTTGTTGTTTTTTTTTCTCTGTTGCCGACGGTTTGGCCGTTTGGCGCCAAAGTCGGCTCGTAAAGCTTTCTCAGAGCGCGCTCTCAAAGCGCTTTTCTGTAGCATCGTGTGTGGTCCATCTCGCCTCAAAAAGCGCGGGTTCTCTTTTTCCTTTTCTTTTTTTTGCGTTATTTTTCTTTGTCGCCGAAGGTCTGGCTGCCCGGCGTCAAAGTCGGCTCGTAAAACTTGCTTTTTCCGTTGTTTTTTTTGCAGTGCGCGATTTTCTGTGGTTGTGACGCTTAGTTATGCTGTTCTCCGGAGCATGCTTTTAGACACGCGTTTTAAGAGGATATCTCAGTAGAATTTCATCTCCGATAGGAACTTTTCCGGAATCCAGATGGCTCTGGGGAGGAAGCCTTTGTACTCACCTGCTTACGCGATATAGTGCTATTTCCAAACAAAAATGAAGAAAAAGCTTGTCTTTTTGTTCCGGTTATCAGCGGACGGCTTGACCCTGAAAGCCCCCCTTCCCCACTTAACCCACCCATCCCGTCCCTCCACCCTGCGAGCTGCGAGAATGGCTTTGTGGGCCTCCGAGGCCATCGCGAAGGGGGCCCTTTATCCTATTCTTACCGGATTAGGAAGAAAAAAAAAAACGCGGTTAGAAAACGCCTTTGTTGCAGATTGGAAAGAATTTGACGCTCACCAGAAAATTTACGACGAGAAACTAGAAGATTGGAACTACACGAGCGGAACGAGGCAAACGACAGACAGAAGCCGTTCGAGACACTTTTGTGTAATGATGTATATTCAATTGATTTATTAGTGTAAATACAGTTTGTGTTTTGTTTTTGCGTTAATCGCCTGATTTAAAATAAGACGTCCACACGACCTCTTCGATTCTGAAACAGCCTCATTTCGCTGCCTGATACTTTGGATTCATTTGGCTCGGTTCTTCGGCTATTTCGCGTTCCGAGATTTTTCGTAAGATACAATTTCCAAATAGCATGTAGACTGTTGATATCGTCATTACAAAAAACGAAATATGCCATATCATCATTACAAAACGAAATATGCCATGTGTCGTGTCGTAATGCTGCGAAATAATATACCACAAGTAAGAATGGCGTTGCGTACTAAATAGCGGCCCAAGAGCTTACTTTTCATGAAGCAGTGCTTTGAAAAATAAAGCTACTCACTCTAAAAAGTATCTGATCTCCTTGTGCGAAAAAAGAAACGAAATGAACCAGTTCACGATACCATCAGCAGCCATTAGAGTCACAACTTTTTTTTATACTTGGGAGAAGAGCGTGTTGGTTCAAGTGATGGATAAAGAAAGAATAAACAATTAACACTAAGACAACACAACCACATCTTTTTTTTTTCTAGAGCACCAGATTTCAATGGTCACCCCGATTTCTAAATCGGTGTGCGATCTCTAAATGGCACGGAATCAGAACTATAGGTTGTACTGCCGAAATGCCAAAAAATCAATAACCACAAGTTTAGGTAGTGTTGCGTCTTATATACCTACTGTTCAAAGCGTAGTTCTAGTGTCACAAAGCTATGCTTTAAAAAATTATTAAAACAATACCTTCCATAATTACGTGTTCCGATTAGTTCCGATAGTGACCTGACAAGATCATTTCTTTGCCTAGCCGTTTCGGAAACGGTTTAGTATTGGCTGATAGTATATTCCACGATAATTATTGCCTTATTCTTGCAAGGCAAAAATTATCGTGCCTACAGTGCCACAGTGCCTATATTTTTATTCGTGCGGTCCTAATCTCCCGGGGACAAAACCGCTGGTCTACCCGTGACGTCACGGCGGGGATAGAGCAACCAATCATTACACTGATTTCAAGCTCGTTCTCGCGGCTAATAGAGGCACCATATTGGCACGGACGGCTTCCAACTTCGTTCTCAGTCGGAGTTGAAGTTTCCACAAACCTGCGAGTTGTTACAAAGAAAGGGTGACGAAACGACGAACATTGTATGCTCCCACTTTGCGCTGGAGATAACGCAACTCTCAAAGAGAACAGACCCATCTCACCAGGCAGTTTGACTACGCCACCGCTGCCGCAATGCATCGAGGGAACTTTAATATTTCAGCACGTGCCCGAACCTCGCTGGAACTCTGCGCGTGAAAAGCACGTAACGGCACGAGCCGTCTCGGACACTGCCACCTAACTTCTTGTGAACTAAACTTTTGTCGGCTTCACGCATGCGCGAACGCTTGGTGAGGTCGGTCTGTTAGAGGGGGTCCACTGGTTTGTGGCTAGGGTAGCCATCGTTATATGGCATATCGAGGAGTCTGGACCTTCTTTGTGTTTTGCCAATTGCTCTTTAGGGGGAAAATAAAGGGGAGGGGCACAAAGCTGTGCCCGAGTTGTCGTCGAGCAAAGCAATAATCGGGAAAATAACCCCGAAGGAAAAAAACGGCAAACGCGTAGGTTCCAGGATATTTCATCGAACGCCGTTTCATCGAAAAAGTGGTCGTCCCGTACCGAAACGTTCAATTGCAACAATTGGCCGGTATTTTTAAACAAAAAAATCTTAATAGCCGGCCAAAAAACGTTGCTAACAAAACAAAACGAAAAATTCGGGGCTAGTGGAGTAGGAGGTGGTGGAACCCGAATCCATCCGCTTGGGTACACCCCATGCAGGCATGTCCTCCGTCGTGCCATCCAGGCGTCTGTCGTACGAGAGGACAATGAGAAATTTTCAAATTTTATTGCAGAAACCTATGACGCATTCAATGAAACGGCGTTCGATGAAATGTCAGGTGTAGGTGCGTGTGACCTTGTAGTGTGCAACAGAACCTTAGGTGTCTCACTTTGTGAAAATGTGATGGCTGAAAACCAGCATCGTCTTTTAGGCCCGTGCGATCTTCTGCGGTTCCGATATAAAAAAGGTTCAGATCCATGCCGAAGTCGCAAATCTCGGAAAATAGCTAATAGAAGAAAATCTCACCGCAAGACCGACCGACGCGGAGAAAAGCTCATCGGAATCTTGATGATTGCGGTGGAAACTCACCTACGATGTTCGTTTTCGGAAATGGCATTATTTTGGTATATAAATAATAAAAACATTATTTTCCGTATTTTTTTTATTTGTAGTAACTTATGACTTTTGGTGTGATGGGTCCTGCCACAATTTGGGGGCTCTCTGTGGTCGTCGGGTGCAATGAAGAGGTCACTTCGTTACTGTTCACAGAACTCAACGTTGAGGCAATGTCTTTATAGAAAAAGACGTGTCTATCCCTTAGTTAATTGTTTCCATTCTGCAAAACTGTGGACTTCTGCTTCTTCATTCCTATTGGTGTCTGCAATATACGAATCTTGTATATATCTCTACCGTTTATACCTCTCCGCAAATACTAAACTTAAAAGCTTGATCGTATATAATTCTTGAGTGGGTTTATCTCAGCATCTGTCAGATTTTCGGTGAACTTTTCTTTGGTGAGCTTTTCTCCCGTGATCCTCTCGGTGTTGCGCTGTTCTCCGGCGGAGAAAAGCACACCGGAAATCCGGCGGATGCGGAGAAGAGCTCACCAGACTTCGGATAGATGCGGAGAAAAGCTCACATTTACAAACCGTTTTAACATTATTTCTTCGCAGCTCTCGATATTTTATCGAACTCTGTTCTATCAAAGTCATTTAAATGAACGCCATGTAATTGAATCCAATTTCATCGAAGCCGTTTCGTAGAACACCGTTTTATCGAACATCATGATGGTTTCTGGCCAGATCGTTTCTCGTTTTTGTAGATAGTGTTTTTTTTCTTTGCATCCAAAGGATAAAGATAATGTCACGAATGACAAATGATGAGGCGGTGAATAACTGAAGAAACTAAACGTTTAATGGGGCGAACAAAATATAAGGTTGGCGTCGCAGACGTCGATGTCGACGAAACAGCAGGATCGGGACTGACTCCGGCTCTCCACGCGGAGCTCCTTATGTACACGCGTGGGCTTCTGGAACAATCTGCGTAGAAGGTTCGGCGCCTAGAACATTCTAACCTCGAATAAGCAACAGGGTTCTCGAAATTACCAGAACGCGACATTACAGAAACAATAAGAAGGTGAATCCGCGGCCAGGCATCGAAGATAAGCACGGTAACCGTTAGGCCACGGGCGCGCTGCCTACTTGGCTAGCTGCTCACGCGACAATATTATGTTCCGTTTTTCTTTTGCTTTGTAGTAAACAATGACCTCTTTCGGTTATGTGGCCTAAGACGAACTTGATACTTTTTGGGAGGTCAGGAGTCGTCGGGTGCCGAGACGGAGGTCACATTGTTGCTTTTCGTAGTACTCAACATTGAGGCAATGTCCTGTCTCCATGTAAAAGTTAACAGAAAAAAAAGCGTTCCCCACTTTTTTACATGTTCACATTCCGCAAAACTGTGGATTCGTCTGCCTCTTCCCTATTTTTCGTAGAAAGTAAGCTATTCTTCAGGGGCTGAACGAGAACACTTGGTTTTACAAATATACGAACACGCAAAAGCGCAGCATGAGCGCTGAGCAAAGTGCGGACGTGAGTTTTAAATATAAACACCGCAGTGCAAACAATAATAAAATATTTCGTAACTGAGCTTTTCTCCGCATTTGTCGGTTTTGCAGTGAGCATTTCACTGGTGAGCTTCTCTCCGGTGAGCTTTTCTCCGCCGCCCGTTCTCCGGTGAGATTTTTTGTCCGCCGCCCAACAGTAACAGCCGACCAAGGGCTAATCGCAGCCAAGACAGTACAATCGACGAACACCATAATAAAAGATGTGCGGGTTCTTGTCTAATACATTCGCCTCTATTTCATAAAATACTGAATCAAGAGTGTGTTGGTTCGGGTCAAACAAAGAATCTTCAGCGCGATTTTCACAACTTCCAAATGGCAACGTGTCACGCCTACTACCAAAAAGCTTGTTCTGTTTTTAGCTTCACTGAATTTTTTTCGCAATGTTTGTTTTATTTCGGTAGAAATCCGCCTCCACAAGTTGATATGCAAAGCGAATGTCGAACTTAAAACAAAATCGACGAACTCACGTATGTTTCTTCCACATTTAAAATAAGTAAACATTTTAAATGCATCTCTGCAGAACATTTGAAATCGCCAGATCAAATCACCTATCCTACTTCGAACACAAAGAAGTGGTAAGACAGTATCTACTCTTTGACGCTTCGGTTGCTTTTGTCTACCTGCATTTGCTAACTTCAGGCCTCACGCAAGGACCGCTTGAAGCGTGAAATCTTTCACTCCCAATTTCTTGACCCAAAATGCCAACAAAGAATGGAACATCCTCCCAATGACGCGCTCCGGCGATTGAAAACTGATGACTCTCACCCACCCGCTAAACATCTCCGCCGCCAAAAAAAAAAAAAAGAAAAGAAACTTCTAACTATCATTTGTGCGACCCCAAAACACCAACAAAGAACGGAACATCCTCCCAAGGACGCGCTCGGGCGATGTACAACCTATTACTCACTAACGCGATAACCCGCAAAATATCTTCGCCCCCAAACAAAACAAAACAAAAAACAAAAAAAGAAGAAAAAAAAACGATCTGTTTCGAGAGGCACTCTTCCTCAAAATCCCGACTGTCAACCCGACGACCTTGAAGATGCAAGTAGTCCGGGGCGCAATAACACATTGCGCAATTTCAAGAGCAAGTTTTACGGACAGACTCATAGATGGCGCCAGCTGACAGCTGGATTTTTTGACGTTTTGATAGGCTACAAACTTAGTTAAAATTTATTACAATGAGAATCTCTGGAAAAAAGATCTTGTAAGAGATATATTCAAAAAGTCCTGGTCTTGAATATTGTCGAGCCTAAATTTGTATTTTGGCCCCGGTTTATTTTTAAATGTTTATGAAGAACGGAACGAAAAAAAAAGGCTTTTTCAAGCATCTTTAAGTTCCCGTAAAAACTTTTAAGCTTAAAAATCGGGAAATGTAGCGCCGCAATATTACTCAGTTTTTTATTATCTTTCTAATAAAACCGTTCCCAAGTCAATCCGTTCGGTGGTTCTCGAGAAAAAATACTAAAAAGTTGCCATTGGAATTGCATAGGGCT